>VCMS01000231.1:0-60267 GCA_022539475.1 Gracilaria domingensis | reverse complement strand
GTTTGTTCTTCCTTATCTTTTTGGTCTATCGTTTGGTATCCCTCTTTCTGTTCTTGTGTTCGTGCTTGGGGGTTCTGGGTGGGGAGTGTGTGTTTGGCTTCTGCCGTGCAGCTCATATACGTAAGACTTTTAGTTATGGGCTAGTGGCTTCTCTCGTTCGGTTCCGTTGGGACTAGTATCTAGGAGAGCAGAACTTTATTTTTTGTTTTTGTCTGCCCCCTTTGGCTGTAACTGCGACGCTGCGCCATCACCAAAATGGCGTTTCGTAACACAGTCGTTCATTAATCCATTTGCCCTGCCCCAATATGCCCCGCGTCTAGAATGCGAACGAAAAAGCGGTCGAATCCGTCACAAGAGGCGTGATGAAAACAGTCTCAAGAGCGGTAATGATTGCGCGTGCTGAACGCTGGCATCCGCGTATACGTCTGTTCCTCTTTGGCAGATGCTAGTTTTGAGAGGGTTCGTCAGAAAATTTTGGGCAAGGGTGTCCAGGTAATTTTTTTGCAAAAATATCGAGATCAATTATTTGCAAAACGTTTTGCAGATAATTGCTTGGGTGTCCAGAAATCTCTGTGCAGTAAATCTGGGGGGGGTTTTCCCACTCGTGGCTAGTTATTTAGTCGAGGGCTACCGAACGTAATTCTGCGGAAGCTAGGTTCAGTTTCCATTAAGGGTGCACATGTACAAGACGCGGATGAACACATACCTCTTCTGCGGTGAAGTGATACCCTGTCAACGCATGGAAATACTAGTGCTAGTACGATGATGCCATTATGAAATCATGACCGTTTTTATTCGTATGCTATTCTTTTACTATTCGACCTGCTTTTGGCTACACGTACTTCGCTATATTAAGGTGTCGAAGTGAGAACTCACACCTAAGTGACACCAACTGCATTGCCATGCAGTTGCAAAACATACCAGCTAAGACGCGATAAACGAGAATCTAGCGCTATATCGCCAAACGCAGTACCCCAGAAATCGCTATCCCGAACAGTCAGGACAGTAAATACGACCAATTTTGCATTTTGTCTCTGCAAGATCGATGATGGATCTGCGAGGATGAAATAAAATTGGTCGTATTACAACTGGTACAATTCGCCAAGCAGGAAAAGTATCGCTCATGAAAGTTAGTCAATGCTGACCGTTGGAAAACGATTTGAACTTGCGATTGGAACGCTAGCCATTTGTATAAGCAAAGACTAAGAAACGTTGCCGCTAGCAAAGTCGAAGGACGCTGGTAACTCGCAAACGAAAGAAGAACAGGAAAGGGAATCGGTTAGATTACCAGAGCGCGACCGATATCATCAGTAAACACAGCGAAAGGTCTCGAATGCAAAACTTCAACCAAGCAAACGAGCACCGAAGAATGCCATGCAGCAAACTAATAGCCTGCAAGATGGCGATATAACGAGACAGTAAACCTACTGTCTCAACCAAGTACGCCGAGAATCGCCTATCGCGAACAGGGAGGCGAGGCAGAGGCCTATGGCGGCAACGAAACTCGAACTATTGTCCGCGTACTTACAGTCGTTCTGGGGTTTTGGGTTCCTCGGGTTCGCGTTTTTTCAATCCCTTTCAACTCGGTTCTATATTCTTGAACAAATAGAACGAGAGTTGAGGGTGACGTTAGACTATTTCCTGGCGTTTACATGTCGCGAGACGAGAAGAAACGCGTGATAGATTGCGTTAGTTTCAGAGCCAATATAGTATACGTGGAAGGACTCTAATGGCGAGATACGTACGAAAAGACGTGCACGGAATAGCATCCCTGAGATACGGATTGGACCTCCGTCGCTACTTTCTTCCGCCCTCAGTACTTTATAGAGCCTCAGTAAAGTGGAGGCGGGACGTACGACGGAGGGAGTATAACGCGATGATATCAATGGCATGGCTCCACGGACGGTATACGGAAGTTCGGACGTCGAGGCGGCGCGGTTCGGCGGCGAAGGAATTTAGATGTTATTTTTTCTCGTGCGAAGATTGGACAAGTGTGAGCATGCTGTACAACGTTGGGAAATCACAGGTTTATAACCAGTGGTAGATAATACGAGAAGTACACCCATTGCTGTTGAGGGTCGACGTGTTATACAGTTTTGTCTCCTTTTTGAACGAAAGCACGTGATTTAAACTCAAATATATTCCTCGTTCTGAGCAACACGTCGATATTGAACTGTCCTCGACTCGTCTTCTCCCTTCGGACTCCTTCCCCTTGCAGTCTTTTTGTCGTCGTTTCTTTCGTTCATCTTTCTTCTTCCCATAGGTCTACTACTTGTAACACATATAGAAGCGTGGGTGCCCCTTCGTTTACTCGCCGAGGAGTCTTATCTCTTCAACGCAATGTCACCAATTGCCGCGTTCTTGTGCTGGAAGCAGCGCTGGAAGTACGACACGTAGCAGGCCCATTCGGTTAGAAGCAAGCGTCTCAAGCTTTCCGCGCCCCGCGCCCGCATGCTTCCGAGAGCGGTCACTGCCCGCTTGTCGCCTTCCCCGAGCCTCCAGTGTCCCGAGGCCATAGTCGACCCACTCTTAGGTCATGAGTTTTCTCCGGTGCGTGCCCCTCCCATTCACACTGTGCATTGTGTTTCTCCTTCCCCGGGTCCCGTGGCATTAGAGCGAGAACACGGAAGCAGTTTCCCGCCCAGTGCCTTCTGAGGAGGCCCTTGGTGATTTGCATATGGATTATCTCACGGTTTGTCTGGCTTCAGTAGCTTCCAACCTTGGTCATCGTGAGGCGGACGAGCTAATTGGGGCTACTTCGGGACCCGCGATTCTCGCAAAAGCGATTCAACGAGACCATAACCAGTTCCAAGCGCTGTACAGAACTGAAGAACGCCATTTTCGAACGATACGCCTCAAAGGACGGTTTCAATCGCAGAACTGTCTCGCCAGAAGGATGTAAGTTCAGCGCCACTCTCTACACGAGAGACCCCCGTTCAGACACTTGTGAAACAGCTCCAGTTGGCTAACAACGAAAACACATTCTTCCACCCTATACCTCAGACCCACTCCACGAAATATCTCACCCCATGTCCGGCTCTCTCGCAAGAGACGCCACCTCAAAACTTAAGGAAATGGTCATGGGCTCTTTGGATAGTAGAATAGTGTGGTACTCCCAAGAAATAAGTTACAGTGAATCTTTCGTAGGTCTTCTGCAGGTATACACCGATAAGTCTTCAACAACTCTAAAGCCAAACATCGGTTACCGCCTATCCTCTTCACCTCATATTTCCCAACTTCTCCGACGAGCTTCGCCGTAAGTGTATCCGTGATGACCTCACAGTAGTGGCATACTTCCCTACCACACTGATCGAGGTTTCCGCATCTGAAGCAGGCGCAATGCCAATTGTTTCTAGCAAGTCTCTAGGCGAGTCCAGGATGCAAATCCTTCAAGAATCTCTTCGTCAAGTCCTGGAGCCCATTCTAAATCTCACGCAGAAAGGTTTTCAGTTCATCGGGGAAGACAAACTAAGTCGAGTGTGCCATCCTCTGCTTGCAAGTTATTGTGCGGACATTCCTGAGGCTAAGGACATTCTGTCCATTCTTCATGGGACCAAAACGGAAAGCCCGTGTCATAGATGCAAAGCCCCTCGCTCATCTTTATGCAGTCCTATTCCCACCTCATTCAACGGACGTTCTCAAAAGCAAACGAAAAGTATCCGAAAGGCACACACAGCTATCCTACAACATGCACAAAAAGACGAGGCGGAAAGACGTCCCCGTCGTGCGAAAGGATATCTCAGGCGGATACTCTCAAGCGTTCTGATTACATATCTCATATTCTGTCGTTCATCGAAACCCTCTCTCGAAACCCTCTTGACCGTAGGATTGATCCAGAGGTTGTTTTTATGCAGTCTGTTGGAAACAATGAGACCTCTATTCGAAAAGTTACGCAACTTGCATCTCGGCATATTGAAGCTGATTAATACTCCAGTAATCGAGAACCTGTAGTCAGAGCCTCTAATCCCTGCAATAGAATCATCCGCGTCACGTTCATCTCAAACGATACGTACTCAAATCCGCAACTTTACAAACGCTAATCTGTCCCCCATGCATTGCAACTTTTCTCCCAGAGGTTTACATATAGAATTTTCCACGCCGAAGAAAGGCAGGTCACTGAATGAAACCATCACCGAGGCAGATCGCCTTTGAATGATGGAGACCAAAGCATACAAAGACCTTGACATGGTTTTCCTTTCATGAAGGAATTCTTTGAAATCTGACGGGGAGCGCACGACAGGGCCCCAATCAGAACAATTTTCTCTCAGTACTCGGACGTCGCTTTGACTAATTATAGGTGCAATCGTGGCGCATGATGTAATAAAAGTTCTATTTCGTCTCTTCGGTGGCAGATTGGAGCCTTTAAACGCTCCTCGACAAAGTCGTGGGCAGCAATTCATAGCTCTGGAAGTGGGACTCTGAAGTTTTATCACGGCTCTTAACGGAAGAAAAACGAACACCATTGGCAGCATTTTACGGTATCTCCACAACACGTCGATTAATATCTTCTTGTGTATTGTTGGTGACAGGCCTTGTTAACGGGAGGTAGAGCGATACGATTTTCAACATTGGAACTATTGTCATGTGGTACCAGCTCAGCACGCCGGGCTGAAGGATTTTCATGCCTACCATCTGTTTTGCTTTCCGCTACGACTCTCGTCGCCCCCTTGTTTCATACACTTTTGTAATGAATGAATGTAGCACATACGAGCTGCTACAGCCCCCGTTCTCTAATCCTGTGAGACTCATGTAGTAGTTAGCCTATCAGAACTCCATATAGTTATTTATAGTATTCCGTAGAGAGCTCTCTTACCCCTATAAATACGGTATTCTATGGTCGTTGCCGGCCTCCATCGTTGTTTGCCAGACCGTCACAACGAACGAATTAAATTCAGATATATACATTGAACGCCAGAGCGAGAGCGCTCATGCTATTAGGTAATACCTTACCTTCATCATCAAAACCGATGATCGATAGAATTTGTATCTTCACCGGAAAAAATGGTGGCCAGTATTTACGTAGCTACATACTGCCGTCACTCTGTGTCTCTGTATTTCAACCCGGCGCATTACCGCTTTCGTGCGTGCGGGTGTTGACGGGCTTCCATGGTACGTCTCTTCGCCGCTTTCAGCAGTTTAAACAGTGTAGTCTGTCAATAACTACACAAATTGTACCAAGGTCGCGTATTGTGTTAATAGTTGAGGATCAATTGGATGCAAAAATTAGTTGATTCTTCTCTGATAGATTTATACTGAGCTCGCAACAAATTATTTGCTAGAAATGCAGCCGATTGTGTTTCGGGAGGTGTGGGAACGCTACAACATGCCTGAAAATGTTTCTGTTGGAGAGGGGTTTTAGTGGACGTAGACTTATGCGAGCAATCGTAGCGCTCTCCAGTCGTGCGTTTTGAAGCGCTCCTAATACTCAAGATACACCCTGATGAACGTACAGCTTTCTGCCCTCCTGCCAATCCACGTGGACAGCGGCGCAACGTGTTGGCGGGCGGGGGCATCGTACTGAGTGCGGGAAGTGTCGAAGAAGGTGTTCTGGGAGGTCTCGGCATGGTGCCAAAATGTGACCACAACGTGCGCACGGGCGCGGGGGGGGGGTCGGTTGTGTTAGGGTGGCTACCCTAACACAACCGGACCCCCCTGTCCGCGGCCACGTTTTGGCCGGTTTTTTAAAAAATGTGCTTGTTTATGCCCGCGGACGGGGGGGTCAGGTTGTGTTAGGGTAGCTACCCTAACACGACCGGACCCCCCCACCCGCGGGCACATTTCGGCCGATTTTTTGAAAAATGTGCGATTTTATGCCCGCGGGCGGGGGGGTCCGGTCGTGTTAGGGTAGCTACCCTAACACAACCGGACCCCCCCGCCCGCGGGCACGTTTTTGCCTCGTTCTGGTAGCGTCAACAGACCTCCCAAAACACGCAACGCAGGCAACGCCAGCCAAAACGTAACGTGCCCGCGGGCAGGGTAGTCAAGTTGTGTTAAGGTAGCGACCGTAACACAACTTGTCCTCGCCCGCTGCCAGTACGACAGAATGACATTATGACATGTCTGACGATGTCCTTCTGCAACAACCTGTCCGCCATCTTCGATGCAAGTGGATCTGCAACACGTGCTCTGGATGGGTGAAGCAGTACGGCCGTCTTCTTTTCCAAAAACGGAAAGAACCGTTGCAAATCCAGATTAGGCGTGTAAGTCTTCAACATCTTTTGACCATTCAGGTGAACTATTCACACGTATCGGCAACACTCAGGATTTCCTTGACTGTAGATCTTTGAAAGAAGATAGACTGCAGGCGAATGTCTGCCGTGACTAAATGCGGCGTTGTTGCGAACTGCAGAGCTTTATGCCAGTCTCTTGGTCTTCAACTCGCGGTCGACGGCATGGCTGACGCAAACTATGCGGGGTAAGGGTTCACCCATGTATGAAATACCCTTCATACACCCCCCCCGCTCTGCGGAGCAAGGAGCACATTGATATTAATGACTTCGCCAATATAATGAGACGTCTCGAACTTTTCGAGCTGGAAGACCGCTCATCGTCAGCAACAGAGTGAATCCATCGCGCCAGTCAGCTCCCCTGCCTACTCTCACTCTATCTCGCTGTATCAATACCTGTTATGCATCTTCCATTCACAAGTTCTATCATAAACATCCAAGTTTACTATCCACGAAAATATTCACACAAGTCTTGAAACCTCGGCTCCGAAACGCCACAAACGCAAATCGCTGGTGTGCAATCCCCCTGCACACATCTATCCTTACAATATAAAATAGTCAGCTATACAAATCCTATCCTTATACACCGTCCCATATACGCGTTCACAGTTCTTTGCTTCCCTAAGTCTGTTGTCTGTCCGAACACGTTCAGGATTGCGAACAAATGCCCCCTACCCAAGCGCACTTGTCGTACTCCCAGTCTTCAAGCCTTCGGGTGTATGCTCATCATCTGACCCCCACAACGAACCGCCATAAAAGCCTGTGCATCAGAGCGATTTCATTATTGACCTCCACGAACCTGACACAGATTATCGACCGCTGCACCTGACCGCAGCTATTCTCTTATGCTTGAAAAGCTTCAACTATTACTGGTTCGGAAGGGATTTCGCAAAGGGTTTCAGCAATGGAGGTTTCACCACTTCGCAGTTATGCCTTATATGTCAAGATTCATATGCAGCGCCAGTAAGTGAAGCCTCGATGTAGTACTCCTGTTCTCACATGCAAACTTCTGACGGATCATAGAAGCGTAGAATGCCACCCAGTCGCACCGCGCCAAATCAGAGCTATCCGGTGGTCATCATATGATCGCAATGCTCCTTCCAGAGAAGCGCAATCCATTCAGAACCCGGCACGCTCAGACCCCAGAACGAGTTTAGACAGAAAGAACATCTCGTGACACAATTAGAACTTTCGGTCGCGACAATACTCTTCATCCCCTCAAGTCGTGGCCCTGAATACCTTCCAATCTCGAATACTACATCTCTCACATCATAGGAAACATAGCGGTCAAGTCGGTGAATTGATTCCAGGTTGGAATCAAGCTCTCCGTTGTTCCCAGATTCTGCAATACCACCCGGTAGCACATACTGTTGTTGCAATCTTGATGCAGGTACCTGCGACATCAGCGATAGGTCAACGTTGTCCCACTCATTCGTGAGCTATAAAACGGCAACTCACAAGCAGTCGTACGCCGCAACAGTGTGCAATTCCCAGATCGACTGTGTACTTCCATTGTACCAAAAGAACTCATACTGGCGGCTGCGAAGCTCCAGTGCAGTTGGATACAATCGACTTCCATGCTACCGGTAATCCTTTGCCAAGATTCGAAAGAACACATATGGGATCGAGTTCAACGCCATCAGCAGGCACTTCATTTTCCCCGGACATGTGCTTCTTTTCCCCCTTCTTCTCCTTCTCCTTCCTGTCTTCGATTGTAAGCACTTCTTCGAGGACCGCTGTCAAACGACGTCGGGTTTAGAAGATTTGCCAAACTTGCAACTGCCTCAACGCGATGTCGCCCTCCTCCTCCTGTGGTCGAGTTATCTTCATAACTCTCCTGATGAATTTCTGCCTTCCTATTCCGCATTACTCCTTTATCGCATCCAATCGGAACACTATGGCCATTTCTCATGGAAGCTTGTAACTTGCATTCAGTAGCGCCTTGACTCTCGATGACCATTTTCTCCTGTCTCTGTGTGGATGATTTGATTCTCATCACCTTAAAGCTATTCGCTGAATGTACAAGAGGGATCATCTCTCTTGAGCTGTCACTGCTGGACGTGTTCACTGGATCGTTTTGCCCTTCAAATGATGCCCGATTGGGCATGTCCAACGTGGGATCCTCCTCGTTGCCACTGTGTGCTCTCGAAACAGCACTGGAGGGTTGTAATATCGGTGAACCTCTTCTCACCCCGTCCCTGCCATTCACAATAGTTCCAGTTTCGAGCATTCCCCGAGTAGCCTTTCCTTGATGCGCTTCGCTTCCGTTCTCGTCGTTCTCCTCTTTGAAATCGCCCTTTCGCGTAATCTCGCTTTCATTTGAGTGCATACCGCCTGCAGACATTTCGTTAATCTCTCCTACAATACTTCGCACACGACTATTTGAGTCAAGCTGTTGAACATCAGAATCTTTCTCATATAGACCAGTAAGCACCCGGCGTTCCGGGTGTCCACTGTCATCGTCACGACCGCCATAAACCGCACCATGCCCTGTGCTATTTTCAGGACTCTGATGCTCAGTGAAGTTTTCTACTGACCTTTTCAAATTGGTGGTATGTTGATTCTCTTCCTTCGTGCGTTGCATACCACTAGGTGCCCCACGGTCTCTACTCGCACCCAGTAAATGTCCCCCGCTCTCGCTTTCTATAATATCGCCAAGCTGACCGCTCTTAATCTTTTCATCGCGCGTAGAAAAGGTACTGAAATGCTGTCCTTGATGCTGATGTTCCTGATCCGTTGAGGGTGATCGGGGGCGCTCCGGCGCGTAACAATCCTGTGATTCTTCCTCCAGTCGAACTTGCAACTCAATTCCCTGCTGAGGCTCTGAAAGTGCCAACGTATGACTATCGTCACGTGCTTCGCCATCGTCCGAATGACCAACATCGGGATTGACCAGGCCGAAAGGATGATGTGAAGCCAACTGATCATCGTCAACATCATTTCCATGATACAAATTTGACGGGTTGGGGTCAGTGTGGGGATGACTGATATGTTCGTCATCCGCGTCATCTCCATCATTGTCCAACACCTCACGAGGCACTTCTACTTGGTGCATTGAGTCTTCATTATGGATGCACTCCCCTGTGTGAAAAAGGGCCGATTGTTGATCTCCCATGCCAATGTGACTGCGTTCCACACTGTTGCGATTCATATCCTCTACTTCTGCATCTTCTTCTTCTTCCTGGCTAAAACGGCTATGCGGAGAAGAACTGGTGCGCTGATGCACATCACTATCGCCCTGTCTTGAACTAAATTGCCCATCATGTCCAGGTGCGCGCAAATAATGATCCTGGTCATCCTCAGTCTGGTGATGGGTAAAACGGTTTTCTGAGTTTGACGACCGCAGATTCATTTCGTCATCAAGAGATTGACCCATACCATTTCGCGGGTTCCCGCGAGAGCCTAATTCATTCTCTCGCAAATTGCGTTGTTCGGACTGCTGTGGATGATTGGCGTTACCTCTGTGGTTTCGAACCACCTCTTCCAGTGAATGACGATTAGGCCTCGGGACATGAACTTCTCGCTGGCTCTCTGAACCGCTTTCCCTTGAGACAAAGCGAGAGTAGCGAGAATTCATATCCTGTGCAGCGCTTTCCTCATTTGGAACAGGATACACCTCATTTGTAGGTTCACTGACACTGCGCTCCTTCAAGCCATGGAGAGAACGAAAATGGTTGGAATCGGTGACAACATGTTGTGCCACAGGCTGATGACGGTACGCATGTGCCGGATGAATCGGCGCTCCAAGAATCCTTACTGGCGGTGGTCTTTCTTCACGATGCATAGCGTAGGAGCGATGACCTCCTGCCGTTGTAACCGGTGGTTCGCGAGATATATGCAGTGCGGAGGATGAGTATGCCTGAGAAACGGTATCGAAATGCTGCGGGCTTGACATTGGTACAGGATGTACCGCGCTTCCATGATGCATGACTTCTGAAGCCCGATGATCCGCTCGAGGGCCTAGGGTGTGGTGGACATGAGGTAAAGTCCTTTCTTCGAGAGATCTGGCAAACGCGGTGTCTTGTGGTGCAGCACCATTGCCAACAAGCAACGAAGCATTGCTAGGAGTGACCAAAGATCTATGTTCCAACCGAAGTGGCATAGACATAGGTCTTGATTCCGAAGGGGTGTGCTTGGTCATTGCGGGAGACGGGTGCAAATAAAAGCCGGACAGGTTTGAACCGCGGATAGCTTCGCTCGGCTCTTGAACAGGCCTAGATCGAAGCATCTGGTGATAGCCAAACACTGAGAGATTGTCGGAAGGGTGAGTTTGTGGAAGGCTATGGTTCCTCCTTACGTCACCCATTGGGGACACAAGCTCAGGGGTAACTCGCTTCGGATTCAACAGAGACCTGTGCACCTGAGGGCGGTGAACATGAAGGGCCGGCAAACTGGGAAAAGCGAGTTTCTCAGAAACACGAGGGGTATTACGCAAGGCGATTGGATGAGGTGGTTGTGAACGGACGCGCGGAGGTGAGGCTAAAGGAGTGGAAGGCGTCGGAGTAGATTGCAATGCAGGCGAAGAAGGAACACGGTTGTCCGGCTTGTCTGAAGTCTTGTGTGATTTGGACAGATTGCGCCATTTATCCTTGAGGTCTACGCTGATTCGTACCGGGTTGAAAAGGTTGGCATTCTCTCGCAGTATGACGGCCCAGCGGCCCTCACCAAATTTCTGCACGCCACAGCGAAGCGCCTCGACTTCCTGCGGGGTCCACTTGATGCGCTTCTGACGCTTGGCTTTGTTCTGACTGACATTGCCGACGCGGCGAGCAAGAGCGGCGCGGCGTCGGCAGATCATGAAGGACTGCGGAGATCAGCACCTGAGTCGGCAGCGGCGATCACCGCCAATAGTCAGCCAGAGGAGGCGTGGCGAGACGCCTCCGCGGTATGCGGTCCAAATGCCAGCATTTGCTAGGATTGGAAGAATGGTTGACCAACTGCAATTCGAATGTTTTGCCATTCGTAGTACATCTTACAGTATATTCAAATGCGTTTAAAATAAAAAAATGCTTACGCCGGTCCAAGCAGTGGATGCATTCCAATGGAAATGGTGCTTCACCATTCATACTTGCGAAACCATTTGAATAAACATATTGGATTATCAGTCAAACCATTCAAAGCATTCAAATAGAAACCATTTTTTTGGCAGCGGCTTGTGGCTGCGTTGATAGCACTGCCATCACCGCAGCCACAAGCCGGCAGTGGTCGCGCCGGACGCGGTGCGCCATTGAGGCGGCCCGTATGTGTAGCGAAGGCGAGACGTGCTGCCTTACGGGGTGGCCCCTATGTAGTGCACGGCACTGAATTGAAGCAAGTATGCGCTCGTGCGCTCCGTTCAATCCCTCCACGGAGCAGCGCACGCAGCTTAAAGGTGAGCGCCCCACCGCCGTGCCGTGTGCGCCGCGCCCCGCGAATTGTGGTTATTCTGATGACGCGCGACGGCGGTATTATTAGTATGGGCATTCGAGGCATTGAAATGATTTTGCATTATAAGGATATATCATTCAGATGAAGAATGCACTCAAATAGTTTGCGGGCCACACTATTCAATGTAAGGAATCCAGTCGATTGTATTGTAGCGCTCATCCCTTGTTCAGTATGGACCATTCCAGTGGTTCTGAAAGAGCGTTATTCAAATGGAGAAGACCATTTTAATGATGTGCTGTTCATAGTATTCGTTGTTTGAATGCAGTCAAGGAATCATTCTTCCAATGCTAGAAATGCTGGGGCCGCTACTGCTGTATATGCCTGCGCAAATACAGACGTCACGTCCCACTTCGCGGCGGCGTCTTCGTTGAGTCTTCCATAGCATGTAATCCATACCGCGTGCGCTTCTGCGCAGTCTTTTCGCCGAGTTAGGCGGCACGCGATGCGGGCAGATGGCGCCGATGCAGGCGGGGCGCGCACTCTCAAGCGCGCTTGTGCAGCTTTTCTCGCAAGAGGCTTTCTCAGTAAATGTTGTGTTTGACATGCTGCTGAGTTCCACGCCAAAGCTACTCTCGGAATTGCTCAAACACTTTCTGAGCAAGAACGCGCCGTTGCTGAATGCATTTTTTCTGTGCTCTCCGCGCAAGCCGGTGAGCGAGAGCTTGGGACAACATTATGGCTACTGTTAAAAAGCATGACGCTACTAAGGATATACTTTTTTGAATACATACAAGAAAGAAGCAGTAAATGTCAAGAGTACTCCAGGTCGAGGCAACGTAGTTAAAAACACTATTTAATGATAATAAGGAGGATAATTAGTGAGAACAAACTAGTAAAAGATGGGAAGTTTCACGGAAGAGCGTCCCAGGAGAACTAGAATAAGAGCAAGAGGATGACCGTAGGTGAACAAAAGCGCGTGCGACAAGATTAGAAGTTCGAACAGCTCAGCACTCTTTGCTTGCAGTGTATCGTATTGACTTCTTCGATCTAGTGAGAGCACCATATTTCAATTACGCCCAGCGAACACAGAAGGGAATATATAGCAAGTGCCGGAAGATTTGTGGCACAGAAGAGGCCATGTTTGACAACGAAGGCGATATGTGGTAGGTTTAGGGACTAGAAGAGTCTTTTGGAGAAAAAGCGCAAGGAGAAAAGGAAGGTGCTGGAAAAGGTGTTGCAGGATGCAATCGAGGCTCCAGTATTGACTGGATTTCGGAGTAGGGCATGGCAATGCGAATGGCGGCCCAGATTTCAAAGTGCGAGAGGAGAGAAGGATGGGGAGGGATTTGAAGCCGTTTTGGGGCGAGACGGGTATACGAGAAGTGGAAGGGTTGCCTACCTGACTTCTAAAAAATGACGTTTGCGGAGACGGAGAGAGAGGATGCGAACGCGTGATGGGCGAGAAATGGGTAAATAGCGGGGGTGGTGTGGACTGGGAAGAAGTGATGGGATGATTGAGGTGGGATGAATTGCGATTGGCATTGCAACATGGGAGAAAATGGAAAGGCAAACTAGCACGAGTGCAGTTTTGGGAGAGGGTCGCGGAAAAGAGTGAATGGGGTGGTGCGGCGAAGTAGAACCTCTACAAAAACTAGGGGACCCAAGAACTAAACTGCTCGAAATGGAATTTAATATTCCAAAATTTCTTAATTTTTTGAGTGCCAGCCTCTGCTACCCGCTCGCGCGCCCCAAATAGCCCCAAAACTAGCTTAGTTTTCAAAGCGAACAGACTATATTCCACTTTGCAGAACACAGACGATGCAGCTTTTGAGAGAAGGTCGCTGTGTGTGGCCTGTTTCATGCATGACGGGTGTTAGCCGGCCCACAGTTGGACGCATAGAGAAAGCGATCAAAGAAAACGTCCCTGCGCTGCAAGCTATGGTCAATGCGTCTGTAAGATCAGGTCGCTCTATGACAGTAACGCCTGAAGAGCGTTCAACGATAAATGAAAGACGAATTGTAGCTGCCGAGAGAGGGTTTGCGGTCGATCACTTTACATTTAAACATCTACTCAACTGCATCACGGCCGACGGACTCAAGGGGTACAAGAAAGGCGTTCCAAGCGACTACGCGATAAGCACATACAGAGCGCTAAATATAGATATCGCCTTTAAACACATGGAGAACAGAGAGCAAGCGAAGCTCGCTGCGCAATCATATGATCACGTCAAAACGTTCTTCTGTGTTCTGGAGAAACGTGGAAAACAACATCCTGTTATAGTGTCAGACACCAAGGCAGTGTGGAATATGGACGAAACAGGCATCGACAACATCTTTGGAAAGCATATCAAAGTATTTTCTTCCTCGGCAACGAAGAACGGCGGCCATCGCAGGGTGAAGTCTACCTATGGGATATCAAAGCATATCACGTGCGTTATCGAGCCGTCCGTTGGAGGAAGAAAAGCATCGCCATACTTTATAGTGGCTAGAAAGAAAAAATACAGTGACTGGTGGGCCCCAGTCGAAGGTTCTTTTTCGGCCGCACCAACTGGAACAATTCAGAGATTTACGAAACCTGGTTGGTTTCCGGAGGACGGTGTTATCAAAGTTACAGAGAATGGTTCTATGGAGGGACCATTTGTTGTCTTCTTTCGTGAAGCAGGTTGAAGACACCGCAACTCAATTTAATCCAAAGAATACAGCCTATGTACTCTATCTTGATGGTCACTCATCACGCAGAGACTCCGATTGGGTGAATTAATGTATAAAGCGCAACATAGAAGCTGCCGTTAATGCCGCGAACACGTTTTATCTACTCCAACCTTGCGACCAGCGGATAAACCAGATCTTCCAGGGCAACATGCGAGTTCTCTGAGACAAGTTCTCTCGTCAGGGATGATTTGACACAACGAAAGTGAATTTCAACCTGGCCTGTGCTGTGTACGCCCATGTTTGCATAAGTGAAGATGATATCAAGCACTCGTTTCGCAAGACTGGAACATTTCCATTCTGCCGTTCATTCGCTGACCAGTTCGGTACGGCCGAAGATGAAGCAAGAGACCTTGTCAAGAAGGAGCAAGACAGGTTCTTACATACCAGGGAGGCCAGTACTGTCAACTCCGTTCGAGGAAGGCAATCCGACAAGTCGAAGTACATAGAACTTGCCGCAGTATTCCATTACAAAGATGGCTATTCTTCCAAAATCAAAGCTCTTTCGGAGATACTGAACCACACGGAGACCGTATATTTCATTCTGATGAAATCGGTTTGTCCCGCTGTTTCGAGTACGGGTGCGTACACTGTTGGCAATACGCAACCTGGCGTTCTTCTCGATGCGGGCCACCTGCGCAATGGCTGACGCATGGCGAAGAACTCCGCTTGCGAAAAGAACGAGAACAAGAGGCGGTGCGAAAACAGAAGGAAAAGACGAAAGAGCAGGCACGAAAAGCGAACGATCGTGAAATTGCTCGCTTGGAGGCAGAGAGAGCAGTTTTGGAGCGTAAAAGTAGGCGGGTAGAGCAGCAAAAGCTTCGCAAAGGCGGAGCAGAAGACAAAGCGTCTTGCAGCTGTTCGGCGGAGACTGCAGAGACAAACAGCGGCCGAAATGAGATGTAGGGAAGCTGCAGCGGCGAAAGCGCGCCCAAGAGCTAAAAAAGACAGTGGCAATTGCAGCGCAAGATCGCTTTCAAAAGACGCGGAGACAGGCCTGGAAGACTGCCAAGGTTGGGATTCGTTCTCACCAGTTTCTCACCTTTCTTGTGGTTAGTGTGGTAGATATGGCCGTTGAGGTTGGTTCGGGAGATCTGGAACGCATGACACGTCACAATCATGCCAGTGGTATCTGCTTACGGAAGAGCATGGACTCCAGTCGTCCCATTGCATGGTACACGGGAGAAGTATAGAATTCGCCCGATGGCAAGCACGAAACACCGTCCACTTTTTTGCCGTTAAACGCGAAGACCGTCTATCGAGAACCCGCCGGCGTGGATAGTTCAATACTTTTCCAATAGGTGAAAACGTTTGTGCAGGAGACTGAGGCCGGGCGAAAGAAACACAAGTACAAGTTTTTGACGATGGATGTTTACGGTGCACACTGCACGTATAGAGCTCTCCAGCTAATGCGAGATAACAATAGTGTGGCCGTAGGCCTTCCTGCACATACTAGTCACCCCACGCAGGTGCTGGATTACACTGTGTTCTTCTCATTTAAGAACAGATTTCGAAACCTTCTTAATGAGAAGACTTTAGAACCAAGGACACCCGCAACGATATATATACCTTGTTTGAAATACTGAACCACGCATACAACTACGCTCTACGATATACAAATATTGTCAACGGCTTCGCAACGTGTGGCATTTGGGACGCCCTGACAACAGGTCCTAACCACAGAGTTATAACGCAGAATGATATCACCAACATCGCGGAACACAACGACCATGAGAAGGCATATACTTTGTATTTTGAGTTGGTGGAGGACTAAAAAAACTCCAGAAACCTTCTCGAAGCCGACGCCGAAGTGCTGCAAAACGGAACGCTCAATACACGCGCAGGGGCCCTGCTGACCAACGACGCCACTCTTGACGAGCTTAAGGAGCAGCACGAAGCTCGTCAAGCCGCAGAGGTAGAGCGAGTTGCGAGGGCGGCCGGGTGTGAGGAGCAGCGCAAAATTAGGGAGCAGGAAGCGGTAGTGAGATCTGAGCAGTAAGTCCAACGCGTGCAAGATGTGGAACAGCGCAGGCAGCACCAAGGAGCAGAGGCATGCGAAAAGCAATTTGAACGAGAAGCTCGGGCTGCGGTAGCAGCGGAACGACGAGCGGAACGGGAGAACCAGCGGGCGAGGAAAGCATTAGAGCGTGCGAAGAAAGCCGAACAGCGCAAGAAAGAAAAAGAGGCGCGCATGGCAATTAGGGCTGCAGAGCAAGCCCGAGCAAGAGCTGAGGAAGAGAGGCACCGCGTTTGGCTCGCAGAGTGGCCATCTCTTCAGCTTGGGCTTAGTCGTTCTAAGTCCGAACGCCGTGCCGCCGCGAGGCTACAAACGATGAACAGGAGATCAGGTTAGTGGAGGCACTGCTCAGTTTGCCCTCAGAATAAATAATCTGCTTTTATTTTAGTCCCAACAGGAGACCCAAAAAGGGTGGTTGGAGTACATATCTGAAGCAGGAGTGTTCTTCTTCTCACGTCTGATTGGTTCGTCGGCATGCTCTAGTATCTTGTACACGTCATTCTGACCCTACGAACGTCTTGGTGCGAAAGCTTGAAATCATTTGAATGTCGCTAACCTGTTCTGTTTCTAATTTCACTTTCATTATCCCAGAGTGGTGCGCCTGCTGATAGTGCCGTCGCAAAGTGAAATGCACCCTGGCAAGGTGAACTCACCATATGCCAGGGCGCACTCACCTTGCTGCAGGGTGCACCTACCCTACGAAGACTTAGCTTACCCAATGGTGGGTCTCCGATCCTTAAAACGTTCCTTAAGACGTCCCCTTCGCCGCAATGGCATCAATAGCTCCCCATAAAGACCTCTCCTTCTGCCAGGTTGATACATTTCTGCCAAGTCCAGTAAACCAGACAAAAATTCATAGTGATACTACTTCAACCCAAACCTTTCTGAGGACGATCATTCGGTACACACTACATCTAATCCCAATGAATTTGAAACTCAAACGAAGTTTGGTACAAAGACCGAGTGAAAACTACTCGAGCAACATGAATCGCAGCCATATCACAATTTTTTGCAAGACGACAACTTTTTGGATGCATACATCACCTCAATACAAACAGCATCAGATGTTGACAACAGTGATACTGATCCCACATTTGCTGTCAACGTCTCGAGTCAATCTGAAACTGTCGCAACCGGATCTTCCATTGATATAATACATAATTCAACTTGCATGGAGCTTAAGATCTCGAAAAAAGTACAAACTTTACGCCAGGGCAAATCGTCGCTCTTCGCACAAAGATCGTTGATAACGTCACAAAAAATCCATTTGAAGCTCGAACCATCGCTGCTGAGGACGTGTGAGCCCCTTCTTTTAATAGTGAAATGGATTGTACACTTGAAGAAAGCATAGGATGAGGACAGACGCATTGCAAACCATCGACACAGAATATCTCTCTAATACTACCAGAGGAAATCTTGGAGACGGACTAAGCAATTGGCAATATTCTTTGTTTAAAGAAGTAGTTCTAACCGTGGACGACCTTAACTCTGAGTTGGGCGAGCATTTCTTACACGAATCAGATGCTATTCTGGGCAACGTTACAAAAGAAATTCTCTAAGCCACAGGATGTCACGCGGCTCATGCATGTGAATCAAATCTCTTCCGCCTCTGTGCATTCGATGTTTTTCTTCCAACATACGTGCTATCAAAAGTAGCTGTCAGTGTAAACCTAGCCAATTTGTTTGAAATCAAAGGTATACTGATAAGACATGTTCTGGCTGCGTCACACTCCACATCCGTGGAACAATGAGTAAACCGGAGAATCGAGAGTTTTTTTTCCAGATTGGAATATCTGCAGCACGATACAATGAGGTATGGTCGGCTTTACGTTGTACGGTAGAGCGCATGCAACGTGTTGAGAGGTATGAAGACGCAAGGTTAAATCTACAAAGGACGGCTAACGCACTAATAACTGAACTTGAAGATGAACTGACATCGGTCAACAGATTATTTTTATTGGTTCCTGGGCGCAGTACCCTCAGTCTGGACGATGATCATCAAAGGCTTTGCTCTAGAGCTGTTGCACAGTTAACCTCTTTGAGCCCCGTCAATAACCCTAAAAATGCTCTCGATTCTTTTAATGATGCCATTTGTTCGGCGTTAAATCCTGTTTTTCTGGCGAGTTACTTCTCCAGAACTAGATAGCAGTCCTTGAATTCGTGGGAACGGCTTGTCCGACTGCTCCAAGGTCTGCCAACTCCCGGGTGGATTCGACCAATGGTTGATATGTTCTTCGCCGCTGACAGAGGCTACAGTCATCAGCAATCTATAGACTATATTAATTATCGGCTTGGGTCTACGTCCTTGGGTTCCCACGAAGGAACGCTCGATTACCCGTTTGTTTTCGGCGACGGACTGACTAAAAAGCGCAGCAAAGAAGTAGATATTTGCTATAAATGGTGTTGCGCATTCTACTCCGCACGGCGAAAAGCCAAGAATTCTACTAGAGGCCCAATTGAGACGATTGTTTGTAGAGAAAGCTACAGTGGCCGAGTGGCCAGTGTTTGCCACAACAATGAACAATGGCTTGGCGCGTCAAATTCTACTCTCCTTCCGAAGACCGGACCTAAGGCTCTAGAGGAGTCAAAAGATTGAGAAAACTTTCACCTTGTATTCGAAAGTTTACCGAAGTCACAAAGAGTTCTTGGTATATGTTCTACTGTTCATATTTGATCTGCGCGTGTTAGGGTTTCACAGCTTCTAACGAATGTTGAGGAGGTCACTTTATTACAAAGTGAAGATCCTGGATGGTTCCTTGCACATGCCTTCCAGTTTACATCATGCATGACAAGCAAATTTTATTCGCACTCTCGCACAGAATTTTGAAACTAACCTAAAGGCCCTTTTCTACATAATCCGTGCGAAGGATACCAGCTTTGGTTCGATTCGCTTTCCTGACGAGCATGAAGCGGCGAGGTTGTGCCTCGAGTTAAGGGCAAAACAACTTCGTCATACTTTGAGTACTCGGCTGTGCTCTACACAACCTCAGAATGACTTTCATGAAATTAAGGACTTTCTAATGCAGTCGAGTGAAGCTCGCATTTCATCAAAGACTTGGGTGGAACTTATGGCAGCTATGAACAGAGTTAAGCAGTCTGTCCCACTGTCTATAAGAAAATCTCAACTAGTGGAGAGAGTGGCTAAGCTTCAGACTGATGTCGGAAGTGGAACAATTTTCCTCGAGGACAGCACTGCGCATGTCACCGGCGAAGATGATCAGCTGCATCATTACATGAAATCGTTCAAAGTTTCGATCTACAAAAGCTCGCTTGACTCCTGGGTGATGAGACCTCTAGTCAGCACATCAGGAATGAAGGAAGGTACATTTAACGAAGCTCAAGTTTTGAAAACCATTCCGTCCTTTTTCTACGATCACGTCGCAGTTGTCACCTCCAGAGAGATTCACGTCGAAGAAGAAGTGTGATACAGAATGGATTACACTCGCACAGTCGGTCTTATATCCTCAAAATCTGACGAAACGGTCTCTGACAGTCCTGGTGCCTTGATAGCCTACATTGGCCAAGATGAGGACGAATATCAGGTCTACGCCGTTGAGATAAAAAGCATGACAGCTCTGAGAACAATTGAAGCTGACAGAGGGGTGTAACAGAATTATCGGGCATTCTCAGTTTTGAAAGGGGTTGGTACCAATGAAGCGACCTTGAAAGCATTCAAGGATTTGATTCCGTCTACGGCATATCGACTTCAGTGCCTACATAATGCATTGTGTCTCGGAACAGAGAACGTTTGCTTTGTTGCTGCAAAGAGAAGCAACACGGGCGTTGGAAGTACAATCGACGCTACCATTACTCAGTTCACGAAGTCGACACTGTACCAATACAGTTATGTGCTGGCTGCTTTACGAGTTGGATGATTTGGATGGGTTGACCAGAGTGCAAATCATATTCGCAACGAGTACGATAATATGCTACAACACACTCATGCAGCAGACCTGCATTCGTATGCCACCTATTACATTTTGTGCTGTGCTTACAAGCAGTTAGTAGTCAGACAAGAAACTTTACCACCCGCGAGAATGATCAGACCGGGTGTTCTTGTTTACTGTAATCATCTTAAGGGCGGCGTCGACGAGCTCAGTAGGGAATTGACTAGTTTATATTATAGGAACACCTCCAAGAATCCCATCGTAAGCATCATTGGAAGGCTACTATGTGCCCACGTTAACAATGCGGCTGTTTTGTATCGATTATCAAAGACAAAAGACAGAGGGGATCTAGCAGAGACGTCGTCTGTGTTCTGCAAAGTGGAATATAGTCTGTTCGCTTTGGAAACTAAGCTAGTTTTGGGTCTATTTGGGGCGCGCGAGGGGGTAGCAGAGGCTGGCACTCAAAAAATCAACAAATTTTGGAATATTAAATTCCATCTCGCGCAGTTTAGTTCTTGGGTCCCCTAGTTTTTGTAGAGGTTCTACTTCGCCGCATGGTCCCATTCACTCTTTTCCGCGACCCTCTCTCAAAACTGCACTCGTGCTAGTTTGCGTTTCCATTTTCTCCCATGTTGCAATGCCAATCGCAACTCATCCCACCTCAATCATCCCATCACTTCTTCCCAGTCCACACCACCCCCGCTATTTACCCATTTCTCGCCCATCACGCGTTCATTTTGTAGAAGTCAGGTGCACAACTCTCCCCCTTCTCGTATACCCGCCTCGCCCCAAAACGGCTTCAAATCCCTCCCATCCTTCTCTCCTCCTGTCCCCTCAGAATCCCCTTCGCAGTCCGCGCTACCTCTGCCGCACTCCTAAACCCAGTCACCACCGGAGCTCCCACTCCCTCCCGCGGCACCTCCTCCACCACCTTCTTCATCTCCTTACGCCTCTTCTTCAGACGGCTCTTCCCATCCCCAACCCCACCACCCTTTGTCTTCGGTGTCACAGGAGACCCCTTCTGCACCGCCACCCTTCCCACACTTCCCTTCTCCGTCTTTCCCTCCACACCTCCTTTCACCGTCTCCTCTTCCACCAATCTTTGCCTCTTGCACAGCTCCTTCACCTCCTTCTCCAGCACGTCCAACCTCTCGTTCAGAACCCTATTCTCCTCCCGCAACTCTCCAACCTCCCTTCCCGCACACTCCACTATCCCATACACATGATTTCTCATCTCCACTCCCAATACCGACAACGAATTCCGCAGGCTCGAAATCGCCTCAACCGAAACACCACTACCACCCCCACTCAGCACCACACCGCCCATTTCCGTTACAATCTCCACAATTCCATCGTCCAGTTGCTCCTTCATCACCAACCCCAACATCCCCACCCTCGCCTTCATCTCCCCCACAAACCGCATCTCCCTGTCACCCTCTCCGCCCCCACTCTCTATCTGGTCTCCAACCTCTAACTGACTCAGATGCACCGCACCCCTTCTCTCCATTGCGACCCCCTCCACTTCCAATTCTACCCCCTTCTCCACCTCATCACCATCCCCTCTCCTCGCCTCACACTTCTTTCCTTCATCGGCCACTTCCTTCTTCTGCGACATCCGACCAGCCGCCGTAATTACGTCCTCTTCCCGCTTTGGTGACGGCGTCTGCGGTACCTCCTCCCCCTCTAACAGCGCCAACAGCTCCTCATCCTTCACGTATCCGTTCGACATCTTCAGAAGAAGAAGTAGTAGTTGGATCGAAGTTTCCGCTGCGATACAGTGCAATCGAGCTAAACTGTGCTGTCCACCCCCACTGTCCAACCACACGGGCTATATCCAGCACCATGATTGTCCCTGTTTCCCTCATCCCATTTCCCGCCAAAACATCTACTGTACACCTTCGCACCTTCCACTATTTGAGCGCCACCTCTCTGTCTCCTCTTTCGCGCTCACATAATCCCCACCCACCTCGCCTCGACCGGCGATATTTTTCTCTTCCACCATAACCTCACTCGATGGTTATAGCAAAACAGGAAGATATTGCCAGTGGAGGCAAGCTAGGGACTAGTGATTGTACTTAGAGTTGCTCACCCTCTGTCTCGACTGGGGGCATGTTCTTCTTCCGTCACATCCTTTGTGGGTTGTGACAAAAAAAGAATATGTCACCACTCGACACCGGATGGGTAACAATGGTAGCACGTAGAGTAGTTCATCCTCCCTCTCAGCGTCCACTGGGGATATATTTATGTTCTCTCACATCCTTTCCCGGTTGTGATACAAGAGAAATACATCTCCAATGGAGACGGAGAATATAGTCGTGATAACACGTAAAGGTAACAATGTAATAAACAATAAATTTATGCTACTATCTCTAACCAACCTTTCGAAAACCAGCTATGACATGAGCTGGGTTACTCGAGCCAAAGATGGCAGATCCTGCAACTGAAATGTTTGCACCGGCCTTCACTACTCCTTTCACAGTACTCAGTCCAATACCCCCATCCACCTGTATCCCTATTCTTGGGTACAACTCCCTTGCATGTCGCACCTTGTCAAGAACACCCTCCATAAACGCCTGTCCTCCAAACCCTGGCTCCACCGTCATCAACAATAACATGTCTACAACTTCTTCGTTCATAAGTGATTCTACGACCTTTAGGTATTCGGGCGCAATCCAACTCCATCCTTTTAATTATGGCAATCCAAGTGAAGCTATAGAACCCGTTCACGTCATTTATGAAGCCAAAATGGCTCCTTTCATCCTGTATTCAAGCTCCCCGTAACTCGTACTTTACAACTACTTTACAACTCAGGTTCGAAATCAGTTTCATTCATTGCACACTTTCTACTCTTCCACCTACCTTTCATAAAACATCATCACACTTTGTGGCTTGTCGTCTCATACAAGCCCTATCATTCATTCAGTACAATCACATATCATACATTTCGCTCACTTTCACAAAGTGAACCATGTTCCCGTTCTGCGCTTCCTAACCGTTTTTACTTAAGTATCACTCTTTACCCCAGCAGGTCTCCGCCCCATCTTCCATTTCTATCGTCACACAAAAACATTCGAACACTTGCAATGAACTCCGAGTGCGACATGCCTCCCACTCCGCCTCCGAGTCCCAGATACTCTGACGTCCCTCAGGCCTCATCTCCCGCCCGAAGGACTCGGGCCGTTATTGTTGGAAGGGGGCGTATAGGTACCATGCTGGCGAACGAAGAAGATACGGTCATTTCCGCACACGAATTCTGCAGCATGGCTGCTACCTCTCATCTTTCTGATGTACCGATACTAGTTTGTGGAAGAACGAACACCCTGGAGACCGTAATTCAGGCTTGCCCTTATTCGCTCAGAGAGAATCTCGTTTTCTTCCAGAATGGAGACATCATACCATTGGTTTCGAAGCTCGGTGTGGACACATGTTCAAAAGTTGTCCTATACGTTGGTGTCCCCTCAAGAAACGCAGCTCCGCAGGATGGTGTCACTCCTCAAAGTCCGGATGGTCTCACTGTCGCAACAGGAAAGTGGGCCTCCAACGTTGCAGACAGGTTTAGGTCTATGGGTCTCACTTGCGGGGTTGTCGACGAAGACACATTTCTCGTAAGCTATTATAAGAAGCTCGTGTGGCTATCAGCGTTCAACATCGTCGGGGACTCAAGAGGTTTCATTCCTATGGACGTAGTCGCTACGGAGTGCAGTACGGTTGTGTTCACAATAATGAAAGAGCTGTTGAAGATAGTTTCGCTTAAGACAGGTACTACTTTCAACCTGGAAGAGACCGTTGGGCGACTTCTTGCATATGGGAAAACTCTCGTTGGCTTCCCTACTTCTTTCTCCGACTTTCAGTTTAGGAACGCGTACTTCTACGACTTTTCCCGCCAAGAAAGAAACATTGTAGGCGGTGACCCCGCTCCTTTTCATACAAACTACGTCAACGTTGTTAAGGAAAAGTTATCCCCCTCCCCATTCTCCCAGCTTTGAGGTTAGAACACATGACTTTTCGGTGTTGTAAACCTTTTAGAGATAGTTAAACATAAAAGTTACTTTATCGAAATGACCTGTTCCCTAACTTCACGTACAATGGACTGTCGAAGTGAAAACCGGAAGTTATCCACAATTTCGCAACTTTTATCGCCGGGATAGATAACAAACGCATCCATCTTCTGCAACAGGTCTCCAATAGCAGAATCCACTTCTTCTCTCCACTGCCACAGTTTGTTGTACACGAAATTGGAATTGAGGTTCACCTTTGGTACCTTCTGACGAATTCGTCTGTACGTCTTGCTCCGAGTAGGTGTCCTTTGTGTTCCAGACCGCTCGCCAGAAACACTTGAACGTGCCATTCTTGCGGACAGAAGCACAACGTCATCGTCCTGCTGCTCCGCAGTTTCTGGTGCAGTTTGGGGTACAGATGGACCAGCTCCTTGTGCGGATTGCGCATCCGCGTCTGGAAGGGGACCTTTTATGATCTCATCTTCCTCCTCTTGCACAGCCGTCCCCTGCTGAACCGTCTGTTTCGACGCAGAAGATCCCCTTGTGTCGACGGTTTGATTCATCGCAGAAGAAGCCCTTTTCGACGCAGTGGGCTTCGTAACGGAGGTAGACTTTGTTTGACCTGTCCGCTTCGTAGCTGGGGATGCTCTCGTCTTCATAGACCGCTTCGTAACAGACGACGGACCTGCCCGTGGAGGTGCTACTGATGCGCTACCTCTCGGTGTTGATGAACTTCGAATTGGCTCCGTGCGGCTTGTCGGCGTCATCACCTCACTCATAGCGCTCACCGTTCCTCGCTTGGACGCCGGAATGCTGGCTGCCACCGGTTCCATCATTTTCCCATCCCAAGGAGCGGCCGTCCGGAGATCCTGGATAAATTGTGGAAGATCCAGGCCCTCCGCCCGGTAAGGGTAGAACGTCTGACCGCTTCGAATGATGAGAATATTATGAACCATCACAAGACCTGGGTCCAATTGCTTCCCGAGCAACTCGCGGCGTAGAACACTTCCAATTCCATGCAAAAACGCTTACCCCACTATCACCTTTCCTTCATTCTCAATATCCATCTGCAGAGAAACCCGCATTCCACCTTGCAATAATCGAGTGCTCCGCCGAGTGCGAGGAGTCACGCTTTGCGTACGCTTTCGAACACGAGTTGGCTTCATGTTGAACAGCTATTGCAGTGAAAGGTGTATATCAACAATACGTTCGCTCTGGACGATACAAGAACGGATGCGAGCCTTTTAAATGGCGACTTACGCTTTCGGCAGCTCCTCCCGGCGCACTGCCAGTCTCGTCCGTGTCCTGTCCGTGGCCGCTCGCACGCTGATTGTACGCTTTAGAGTCGTGGAGTTCGCGCAATGATGACTCACGCGAGCAATGGTCGCGCTCTCTAATCATGCTCTTCAAATGCTTTGCATAGTAGTCAAGAGAACACTCATTTACTTCCATGTACAGCCTACTCCCGCGAATACACGTGGACAGCGGCGCCAACGTACCGGCGGCCGGGTGTAGCGAAATCACTGCGGGGCGGCGTGTTTTGGGAGGTCCCGGGAAGGCGCCGAAATGTGGCCAAAACGTGCCCGCGAGCGGGGAGGGGTCGGTCGTGTTAGGGTACCTACCCTAACACGACCGGACCCCCCCGCCCGCGGGCATAAAATCGCACATTTTTTAAAAAACCGTCCAAAACGTGCCCGCGGGCGGGGGGGTCCGGTCGTGTTAGGGTAGCTACCCTAACACGACCGACCCCCCTCCGCCCGCGGGCATAATATCGCACATTTTTCAAAACATCGCCCAAAACGTGCCCGCGGGCATAAAATCGCACATTTTTCAAAAAATCGTCCAAAACGTGCCCGCGGGCGGGGGGGTCCGGTCGTGTTAGGGTAGCTACCCTAACACGACCGACCCCCCGCGCCCGCGGGCATAAAATCGCACATTTTTCAAAAAATCGTCCAAAACGTGCCAGCGGGCGGGGGGGTCCGGTCGTGTTAGGGTAGCTACCCTAACACGACCGACCCCCCCCGCCCGCGGGCATAAAATCGCACATTTTTCAAAAAATCATTCAAAACGTGCTCGCAGGCGGGGGGTCCGGTCGTGTTAGGGTAGCTACCCTAACACGACCGACCCCCCTCCGCCCGCGGGCATAATATCGCACATTTTTCAAAACATCGCCCAAAACGTGCCCGCGGGCGGGGGGTTCGGTCGTGGTAGGGTAGCTACCCTAACACGACCGACCCCCTCCGCCCGCGTGCACGTTCTGGCCACATTTTGGCACCCTCCGGAGACCTTTGAAAGCACTCCTCCCGGCTCTTCTGGCAGTGATTTCGCTGCACACGCCGTGCACACATATCAAACTAGAGAAAACTAGCGCTTCACACCCACTTGATCCGCGACTTTTAGCACAATACGCGACCTTTGCAATAGCTCCGAATCGCGACGTGGCCGACATCAGAGCGACTACCTGGGCAACCCAAGTCTCTGAATCTTCTCCGCTTACCAATACAGTGGAAAACTTTGGCTTTCTACTCGGACCAAATGCTGGAGAAGCGAAGACACGTTGGATGATGGGGTATTTGGGTCGTCCCAGCTTAAGTGCCTTAGAAGACGAATCGAAGTGTTCAAGAGTCGGAACGAAACCGCCTTTCACGAGGGCCGAATTCACCAGAGTTATCCTTGTCTTTTCTGGGAAGTATGTAATAGAGTGCTCATCCAGTGTTTCTTTCACGAGACTGAGGAAAGGAGGAAGGGCCTGTTCACCAATCTGATCAAGAATCGACCTTGTGTCCGTACTTGAGAACATCTCTCTAACAGCAGTCCATGTTTTTGAACTGGACATACTTGAAACACAATGTTGAAGAGCTCGTAAAGTGAAAGAACGCCCTCTCATTGCAAACCGAGGAAGCTGTGTGGAAGTTCCTGGTAAACCTGGATTACGCTGGTAAGGAGTATTGCCATTCCATTGCTTTCTAACATGTCCGTGCTCAATGGAGCGAATAGTCTCCTCCACAGCCGTTGCTGTTCTTCTGGACGTCTTTTTGTAGTGTCTCTTAAATAGCAGGTGTGCATGTTCGTATATGCCTGCGTCGTAGTACTTGATACTTCCCAGACGGCGAATATCGTCCACGAGATGATCGAGAAGATGAAACTTCAGAGTTCCCAGTCTGGAAGGATGAAAATCCGCCAGAGTCTTTGTTGCGGAACGCTTGAAGGTTTCAATCTCCGAACTAAGACACAGGAGAGAGCTTTCAGTCCAATACGGGTCACGATTGTATCTGAATAAGGTCGAGAGCAAGTCCGAGTACTGAGAGAAAACGGTTGTGATTGGGGCAACGTCCTGTTCTCCACAGCATATGTCAAAGAATGCTCCTATGAAGGGAAAGACCATGTCAAGTGCTTTGTAGTTTTTGGCCTCCAGCATTCCACGGAGACCGTCTTTCGTGAAGATACCATTCAAAGATTTGCCTTTCTCCTGCGTGGAGAAATCGATATGTAAACCTTTGGCAGGAGAATCGCGTTCTATGGCAGCTAGAATTGCGTTTGCATGGTTGAGGAGTTGGGTGCGTATCGTTCGAAATGAACGCGATGCAGATGTTCCTATTGTGGTGCACAGGGTGTCTGACTGCAGTCTCTCGATTGTGGCCGTTTTTATCAACTTTGAGATGCCGAGATGCAAGTTGTGTAATGGTTCGAATGAGAACAGACTGTATGGAGACAATCCCGGGATCATTCCAAGGCTTACGGAAGTTTCGAGGAACGAAGGAATGAGAGATATGGAATTTGAACGCATCAGAGTATCCGCTTGAGATCTCCTCTCCCTCGCACGACGTGGACGTCTTTCCGCCTCGTCTTTTTGTGCATGTTGCAAGATAGCTGTGTATGTCTTTCGGATGCTTTTCGTGTGCTTTTGAGAACGTCCGTTGAATGAGGTGGGAATAGGACTGCATAAAGATGAGCGAGGGGCTTTGCATCTATGACACGGGCTTTCCGTTTTGGTCCCATGAAGAATGGACAGAATGTCCTTAGCCTCAGGAATATCCGCACAATAACTTGCAAGCAGAGGATGGCACACTCGACTTAGTTTGTCTTCCCCGATGAACTGAAAACCTTTCTGCGTGAGATTTAGAATGGGCTCCAGGACTTGACGAAGAGATTCTTGAAGGATTTGCATCCTGGACTCGCCTAGAGACTTGCTAGAAACAATTGGCATTGCGCCTGCTTCAGATGCGGAAACCTCGATCAGTGTGGTAGGGAAGTATGCCACTACTGTGAGGTCATCACGGATACACTTACGGCGAAGCTCGTCGGAGAAGTTGGAAAATATGAGGTGAAGAGGATAGGCGGTAACTGATGTTTGCTTCAGAGTTGTTGAAGACTTATCGGTGTATACCTGCAGAAGACCTACGAAAGATTCACTGTAACTTATTTCTTGGGAGTACCACACTATTCTACTATCCAAAGAGCCCATGACCATTTCCTTAAGTTTTGAGGTGGCGTCTCTTGCGAGAGAGCCGGACATGGGGTGAGATATTTTTGTGGAGTGGGTCTGAGGTATAGGGTGGAAGAATGTGTTTTCGTTGTTAGCCAACTGGAGCTGTTTCACAAGTGTCTGAACGGGGTCTCTCTTGTAGAGGGTGCCGCTGAACTTACATCCTTCTGGCGAGACAGTTCTGCGATTGAAACCGTCCTTTGAGGCGTATCGTTCGAAAATGGCGTTCTTCAGTTCTGTACAGCGCTTGGAACTTGTTATGGTCTCGTTGAATCGCTTTTGCGAGAATCGCGGGTCCCGAAGTAGCCCAATTAGCTCGTCCGCCTTACGATGACCAAGGTTGGAAGCTACTGAAGCCAGACAAACCGTGAGATAATCCATATGCAAATCACCAAGGGCCTCCTCAGAAGGCACTCGGCGGGAACTGCTTCCGTGTTCTCGCTCTAATGACGCGGGACCCGGGGAAGGAGAAACACAATGCGAAGTGTCCGGAATGGGAGGGGCGCACGGAGTGGGGTCGACGATGTCCTCGGACACTGGAGGCTCGGGAAGGCGACAAGGAGCAGTGACCGTTTCGGAAGATGCGGGCGCGGGCGCGGAAAGCTTGAGACGCTTGCTTCTCCGAATTGCCCGGCTATTGTCGTCTTCCAGCGCTGCTTTCAGACGAAACGGACAATGGTTGACATGCTGTTGAAGAGATAAGACTCCTCGGCGAGTAACGAAGGGGCACCCACGCTTCTTATGTGTACAGTAGTAGACCATGGGAAGAAGAAATGAACGAGAAACGACGACAAAGACTGCAAGGGAAGGGCGTCCGAAGAGAGAAGGAGGTCGAGCAACAGTCAATATAGACGTGTTGCTCAGAACGGAGAATATATTTTGAGTTTAAATCACGTGCTTTCGTTCAAAAAGGAACGTAGGTACACATCGACCTCAACACAAGGGTGTACTTCTCGTATTATCTACCACTGGTTATAAACCTCTGGTTTCCCAACGTTGTACGCTGTACACTTGTCCAATCTCGCACAGAAAAATAAATCTCTTCCCTCCGCCGCCGCCCCCGCCCGTCCGACGTCCGATCTTTTGTTACCGTCGTGATCCGTGCCATCCTCGCGTTCTACTCCGCTCCGTCGTACGTTTTTCCGCCCTCGCACTCGCTACGAAGTGCGAGGGCGGAAAAAAGTACGACGGATTACGAAGTAGCGTGCTGAGAATGGATTCCATTAAGCGGACATGAAGCGTACCTTATTCTCTTTCTCCGCCCTCGTCGGACGCCTCCATAAAGCGGACAGCATCCGTATCTCACGGATGTATTCCGTGCAGTCTTTCCGTGCAGTCTTTTCGTACGTGCTTCCATTTCCTTCTACGTATCTTTGTTCTAAACTAACCAATCCTCACCACGTCTCTTCGCGCTCTGCGACATGTAAACGGCAGGAAAAAGGCTTTGGGTTACTTTTGCGAGGTACTAGGTCCCTCGACTTTTCTAGCGCAACGTTTCTGTTTTGCTCTTATCAATGGTACGTTCTATCGCATTTCAACTGTATCCAACGGAGCATTGACTAACTTATGGATACTTTCTGCTTGCGTATACAGGAAAACGACCAATTTCATTTCGTCTCTCAAGATCGATCTCTGGCTGTTCGGGATAGGCGATTCTGGTACTTGGTTGGGACATAGGCTGCTCTTTCGTTTATCGCATCTTGAGGTATGTTTGCTGCATGGGCATTCTTGGTGTCCTTGGTTGTGAGTTCTCGCTTCGACACCTTTCGCGCTTTACGATGATGGTGGGCTGGTAATCTAACCGATCCCTTTCCTTCTTCTTTTTCATTTTGCGAGTTACTAGGTCCCTCGACTTTTCTAGCGCAACGTTTCTGTTTTGCTTTATCAATGGTACGTTCCATCGCATTTCAAATGTATCCAACGGATCATTGACTAACTTATGGATACTTTCCGCTTGCGTATACAGGTAAATGACTTTTGATGCGTACGTAGCTCACGAGTTGCAGGTGCAGGTTCCTCAAGTAGGGAACCATGCATCTGGGCATGGTTCCCTACATGAAGAACGGAGAGGATGAGGCGCTTCTCGCCTCATCCTCTCGGAGTGCCTATGTGTTCTACCGTTACCGCAATTTGGTGCAGGTGCCCTCTGCGGCATCTGCCGCAGATTGCGCCTACACCCGATCCATCATGGGGAAATGGTACATGTAATATAGCGAAGTAGTGGTTAGCAAAAGCGGTCGATAGAAGAATAGATACGAATAAAACGGTATGATTTCATAATGGGCATCATCTGTACTAGCACTAGTATTCCATGCGTTGCAGGGTATCATTCCGCAGAAGGTATCGTGTAATGTGCACCTTAATGGAAACTGAACCTAGACTTCGCGAAATACAGTTCAGGTAGCCCTCGACTAAAGAACTAGCACGAGTGGAAAACCCACCAGTATTTACTGCACAGCGATTCTGGACGATCCAAGCAATTATCTGCAGATTTTGAAATAATTGATCTCGATATTTTTTCAAAAAATTTACTGGACGACCCTCGCCAAAAACTAGCATCTGCAAGAGACAGACGGTGGAAGGATATCAGGAATGGAAAGGGATACCGTGAGGTGCGCCATGATGTATCTCCGTGTGCTACATTCGTGGATTATGCCGGACAACTGGCGTAAGAATACATGAGGATGCTGCTGATATAGAACTCGAGAGAGAATAATGGAGAAAGTATGAACTTTAGTTACAATATAGAAGGCGATTCACTCCCAGTTCTGCGGAAGAGCCCTTGTTTAAGCGATTTATTGTCGAAAAGTATAATCGAGCTGGGGACACAACAAGAAAATTGTCACAATCATCGCTGCAAAAAAAGCTGAAATCGAAGGAATCGTACTGTTCTCTGTGTTCCTACAGACACACTATAAAGCGAAAGGGAAAGACGTTCAGAAAAAAGGAACGTGCGCGACAAAAGGCAATGGTGTTCTCTCTGCAAACAGGTAATTTGTTCCCGGTCTTGGGAACCGTGGAACAAAATCAGAGTGTTAATGAGAGCCCAAATACACGCTTAAGAACTGCGGGAACTTACGAACCGTGCGGGCGAATAACTTTCAACTAAATATGGAAAGAGTAGAAGCATGAAATGATCAATGTGTACTCTATGTCAGATTCTCAGAGTCATATAGCATGTTCACGCACAATCTCTTGCTTGCTACCAGTGTGGAGCGCAATTAGCAAAGAATTATCCTTAAAAAAATGGGTATCAATATGCACCTGTCAAGCATTTTAATCCGCCGCTCTACTTTGCGTCGTACTGCTCTGTAGAATATAGCCTTAACAACCGTCATATTTTTCTACGTGTCACTCAAAAAAATTGATTTTGACAATGAACACATGACGCTTAATAGTTTGGAAGGTTATAATGTGATCATTAAGCAAGATAATATCACTTCATGTTTGGCAGTCAAGACCTATATAGTCATTCACTGCCCACAAAACCTTTCCAATCTTTTGCACAATGCTCACCAGTCGTGGAAATAATCAGAATGTTCACCTTTGTAGCGAAAGCTTCTATGATTTTCAAAATTCAAATAACAAGAGCGGCATTCTTATCTGTACCAGACTGAGCCTTTGCAGTGGTGTCTTCTTCCAGTATTGTGGGAACGACAGGTCTTTGGTGATTACCGGAAGGTGGTTTCGCTGCTATGGTCCATCGCAGGGAAGGGCGGCTTAATTCCCGGAGGAGCATAAGTGCATGCATTACTGTTTCATAAGGCGGGGTTGATTAAGAACGAGGCCACCTCTGGGCGAGTTCAAGTCTTCCTAGGGTAAGTGCACTGTACAGCAAGGTGAGTGCAACCTGTGAAAAGGTGAGTTCACCTTGCCAGGGTTCATTTAACCTCGCGACGGGACTACTGCGCCCAGACTGCGTGAGTGGGACCAGCGCACCCCGCCTTTCCAAAAAGTTGGGTGAGGAAAATTTCTAACCCTGGTAGCATGGGATTATCAGAGTAACAGTTTTACGGCAAATCCCTCATACAAACACAAAAAACAGAAAAAGCACCACCAAAAGCTTGAATTTCACCAGTCCCACACAATGGGGTCTGCCAATAAAGGACGAAAGGACACAATGACAAATGACGGCCAATCGAATGGCTTCTGAAGACATCGTGCAGACAAGGATATTTTCAGTCTAGAGCAGGAGTTTCAACCTCGCTTCAGAACGAAAAATTGGAGCGTTCCTGGAACAAAAGTTACTTATCGCATTTTTACAGCAGTAAGAGTAACGCACACTACTGGAAAGCTACCTTTGTAGTAATTCTATTAGATAGAATTCTAGATTATACGGACATACAGCGCGCAAACTAAAGTAGAAACAATGTCCACAGGTCTCAGGACTAAATAAATCCCAAAAAGTTTCCTTCTCTAGATACATGCAAAACAAGTCCCACTCCCTTAGATAATGCTCCCCAACTCTGGTGATGGAATTTCAGTCTCTCCCAGAACACACCGATTTTGCCCCGTTCACTCTTCTTTCAACTCTCAATACTGAACAGGCTACAACCGCGTTTGAATAATATGAAGAGCTTGATGCGACAAACTTGATTGAAATTTCGCTTGACAGACACAATGATACTATCGCTAACGCTACATCGACCACATCGGCGAGCAACTCTCTCATTTTCTTAGGAAATATAACTCCGCTTTCCGCATCTGCTTTACATGAAGTACACATGCACTATTACAAACACATATGCAGCCACGACAACTGGAAACAAGTCGCAAATCGCCGCTTTGCATAAGACTTTTAGAGAGATACACTATCTGGTTTTTCTCGTTTGTTCGCGAAATGTTCTTTGCGCTTTCTTTACCGCAGAATATGACAAATAATTTAGTACGAGCAGCCACAGTTTCAAAAATGAAGCGCAAGCAAGGCTTTGGTCAAACTGTAAGACCCAGAACCCAAACCGTGTTCGCATTGTTAGGCAAACGAATTTGCGTAAACGCCTTTTCCGCAGTGACGCAACTCTGTTCTGTCACCATGCATACCCATGCCGACGAGAATAGCAACAACAGTAATCCGTTCCTTTGCAACTCTCGGAAATCTGAGAACCGCAATAGGAAGTATGGCATTTAGCGATTGGTGGTAACCGCATTCTTGGTCTGCGTGGCGTGTGATGTTGGTAGGGAGTGTCCTAGAGACCGAGAGTCCTGCAAAAAATTCTCAATGCGGATACTTCCCACCTATTTCACAAAGCAAAAACTGTACGTGCAATACGAAGAAGTATGGGATGAACTTTGTCATGCTGCAGTGACGCAGGTTGAACATGTTAGGAACCCAACATGACCGGTTTTATTAAGTGTCTTTTTACGCTATTGGGCGTCAGATATGCTTCTTCTTCGTATCGCTATGACAGGTTCTGACTTCTGCGACACCTATAAGAAGTTGAGGAACGCAATTTCCTCTCCAGGAGGAGAATATGTTAAGCGGCAAGCCGCAGAAGCATTTTTCGAGCGACACGTAGCGGAGTCGAAAACAAAATTTCGTCTTCATCGATCGCTCCATAAGGCAGCATTAAATATCGAAAAAACAGAATAGCGCCACTTTCTGCTTGATTACGCAAAAACGTGTTGCTGCCAAAGCTACAAAAGCATCCTGGGCAGCTTCACTTCAAAGCCGGTCTTACGTTTGACATCTTTGGCGTTGCATGTAGAAACGATTGTATGACAGATGTTTATGGACTTGTGAAGGGTCATTGGCCAAATGAGAAGAGAGCGAACACTGTTTTGTCGATGATTAATCACTCGGTAACGAATCGCTCTTCACTAGAGGGAAAAGAATCATATAGAAAGAGACTATTACTTCATGCTGATAATTGTAGTGGGCAGAGCAAGAATCGTTTCATGCTATATTATTATATAGTGTGGAGAACCTTAGTGAGATTGGAAGAGGACGTCATTCTTTATTCTCTTGTGGCTGGCCACAAAAAGAACGTGTGCGATGGCTGTTCTGGTCATGTGAAGAGAAAATTTGTACGTGCTAATGTCACTGCTCCCAAGAAGATGATGCACTTAACTAAGAAAATTTCTAAGGCAAACAATTGCATCGCAGGATTTTCTGCGGAATAGACAAAATGGAAACGTTGCTGTCACGGTTTTTTGTTGTTCTATCTGCCACGCTTTTTTCCAAGTATCACGTCTTTACAGCCAATCGTAGCACACCCGGCGTTCTTCATATGAAAGTTTTAAGTAATAGCGAGTCATCAGTGTCCTATCGTCTCCTGCAAAAAAGCGCTACAACGCCGACGTTGAAATATTTCAACGATATGTCGTGTAAAGACCCACTGCCATCGCTAGCGCTTGCTCCGTCAAAGCAGCAGGGTACAAGAAAGAACTATCTGAAACTTAACATTTTGGATCGGGACTGCGCTGGAATACGGTTTTCGATGCCGAGATCTTCGCAAATGGCAGTTTATGTCTATATCTTTTGTTGTGGCTTATCGATCTTGTTCATTCAAAAAAAAACGTAAGCCCTTTTCATACTGAGCAATAAAGGTGTCGACTGTTTTCAGGGCTTTTTTGAATGCTTTGGGTCGTATCTCGGTTTCAGTGAAAAGGCGATGAGTAACTTTTGTTCTTGAAACGCTCCCAAATGTTGTTCTGACAATAGCATGACGCAAAAGACCTCCTTTACGGTATAAAATCTCCAGGGTGTTGGTAAACTTCTATGCCGAAAAACAAACTTTACGAACGTTCTCTCATGAATGCTGCGATACAAGGCCTTGTTTTCATATTTCATGAAGACACAGTCTCTCTTTTGGCGTTGTTACCAATCTTATCTTCCGCCTCCATCTCGACAGCCTGCTCCCAACATGAGAAAGTACAGGCGCGTTGCGCTTATTCTTTCAATAAGTAGCATACTCTCCACACCGTGGTTTTAACTGCTCTCGTGCGGAACCTACGACAATTTTGTGACATTGCTAAACATTACAAAGCCTGCGCTTACACCTGCATTTTTCCGGCCTTCAACGCAGTGTTGAGTGCAACAACAAATTAACCCTACCAAAGAACAAACTCTCATCAAGGACGCAAATTATTCCTCATATCAGTCGATCTTCTTGGAATGACGCTGTCATAGGTTCGAAGCGGAGATACACTCTACTCGCCGTGTCCCATATTCGGTTCGGTTCCGTAATCGATGGGCTGGCTCAAATTTGCTCTGAATACGCTGTTCGAAGCTCTGCGTTCAAATGTGATACGCAAAAGGCGGATCGAGTGGCTAACTTCCACGGAGATGGAGGATTCATCGCAATTTCTTGCTCAGGCGCGACCCTTCACAGAAAAATATCTCGAAGGCGTGTTTGCATAAACTGATGGAGCACGCATCGAATTTTCTCTGCCAGAACAAAAAAGAGAACAAAGTTCAATCTAGAATGCGCTCACGCAGAAAGTGAAGGTCGTGACCTTGTTCTTGTGGAACTTTGGTAGAAAGAGTGCACGCTGCGGTCGATTATTTTTGTGCAGTTCATTATTTTAAGCTCGCAGGAATATCAGGGTTGTTTTGGACTAGAATATTGGAATAAATGACACCAAAACCGTACAAGATTCTTAGAAATTTTGCATTTGTAAAACATTTAAGTGCAACGAGTGAGAATCTCGTAAGAGCACGCCATGTCAATTAGATCTACACTCCAGAGACACCCCAAGAAGATTCGGTAGACATAATCCTACAAAGAATACACTCCCCATGGATACAGACTGCTCAATATGTCGTTCGCGCTTTACGAGCTTGGTTCCTTCGTCTTTCGAAGAAACTCCACACTGATGTTTTGCAGCTGCTCCGAATAATCGCAGTCTATGCTCATTTCCTGAACTATAGAACTCGAACTATTGGCCATAATCAGATCCGGATTAATTTTCAGAAGTATTAGGTGAACGACCTTGTCCAAACGCGGCGAGCGGATTTGCGTCGTTTCGTTCTTGTGGCTCCGGTCCCGTGCGGAGCGGAGCGAATGTGCGAGATTGCCTGGATCCATGAGGCCTTCTCGGGAGCGAACGTGTGCAAACGTGAGCTTGGAATGGAATTTATCACGAACAATCTCGCAAACTTCCTTGTTTATGCCTCCTTCCAGGGACTTCATTATGCTTTTAGCAACGGGTATGAAACTTGTCGTCATCGTTTCCATGTGCCGAACGACATCTAGTTGCAGGCAGCGCTCAAGAGACACGTCTAGCTGAATTCTCCTCTTCTTTGCGAGCGGCTGGTCTGGTGCTGGCGAACGAGCTCTTATTTCTTCTACTTTGTCTTGGGCTTTCTGTGCTGCTGTAGAAGTTTTGCGCATTCCAATTACCCGGTTCTGACTCTTCGCCTTGTCCTGGTCTTCTTCTGTCTGGTTCAAATTTTCTTCTGGCTTTCCTAACGCTTTTGCTAACGTTTTCGACTGGATATCGCGGTATATTATCTTTGTTCTACGTATCTGTGTGTAGATTGTAAGCTGTAGGGTCTTCTTGCGTACATACGCAAGCTGGTAAAACTTGTCTTTAAAGCTTTCGTCGCTTCTAATAGGTCGTTCGTCGCGCTCTGCCTACGTATGGAAATCGTTCTGCACTAACTTCCAATCATCATCTGAAGTTGGTTCAATGTGAGCCACAACGTTCAAGAGAAATTCTATGTCCTCCTGCCAGCAGTTGCGTGATCCTGCTGGTGAGAGTGGGTGCAATCCTGTCCCAGTCTTTGCGATTCGCATTTGTAGCTAGCGTTGATGTTTTACATCTCTTCAAAGGTACGCTAATCTGCGAAACGTCGGTAGTAAGACAAAGGAAATATAGAACTGGTTGTTCATGTGATGGTAGCGCTTTGAAAAGACGAAAAGCAAACTCCATTCTAAGTTTCAAAGGAAACGTCTGTGCCCTTTCCGTGCATCGTGGTCAGTCTTTATTGCGGTATATTGTAAACTGTAGTGTACGTAGTTTGTAGCTTTGCTGGGTTCTTTTAGGTTGTGCCTTTGTCGCTTTGTCACAATAGCTTTTGACGGCAGACCCCAATAGAGTATGCCTAGAAAAGCTATAGTGACAAATTGTCGTGTAAACGTCTAAGCAGTCGAAGAAATTCTTTGTACAATCAATTCACGCTGTAAATGTAGTTTAAGAGAAAGCATCTCTTTGCTCCCAAGCGCTTATTTACTTTACAATAAAGAAATTACTCAAATTCATCTTTCCTCTTTCATCCGGGCACATTTCGAGAGTGTCATCCAATAATATGCTCTACGGAGCTCACAGATACCGCTGTCTGCCAGCTCTCTGTTGAACTCTACTGACCTTGATCTCTGCTGTTTAACTAAAGTAAAACAGCTTTGTCTGGGCTTTAGCGGTCAGGCCGTTGACAGTCTTTTATGAACAGTATTAGATATATATGAGGAATCGAAAAGTTCGTCGTTGTTATGAAGAACAAAACCAAAAATCATGAAGTGTGGTAGGTGCATAATCAAAGATTTTCTGCGTTACAGGTGATGTAAGAGCAAAAGCGTTGGACGTTGTTGCCCAGATCGAATCCAGTTCTGCTGAAGATTGCAAGTTAGTCCAGCTTGATTTTAACACGTGGGTGGAGCACGACGAGCGATCTATTCGAAGCGACGACAGCTTCAAAGAGAAATTTGACAAACTAGCGTACGTACTCGAAAAGATAGAGGACCCTGCAATCCACCCAGAGGTGCGTAGAAGGAAAATAATATACCGCGATATCCAGCTGAAAACGTTAACGAAAGCGTTGGGTCATCAACACAAGAACATTAACCTAACACAAGAGGATCGCCGAAGAGGACAATAAAAAGACGAATCGTCAGCACAGGGTTATTGAAGTAGGCAAAACTCCAACAACAGAACGCGAAAAAGACGACAAAGTAGGAGAAGAGAAAAGTATTCGCCCCCACCTGTTCAGCCGTCGAAAAAGAGGGGGAGAATTCCATTAGAACTATCTCTTGAGCTTCGGCTCGAACTGGATGTTGTTCTCTATGGAAACGATGTCGTCCATTTTGGTGTCCGTTACTGAGAGAATTAAAAAATTCCATGAAAGAAGCATGAGCAGCGAACTTCGCCAAGTTGTTGGTGAAGAATTGCATGCTATGTTTAGAACTGCATCATCTTTCGTGGCAACGTATAATAGAACCACGAAATCATTGACATATACTCAACTTTGTACGCAACCGGATCCATCAGAGAGAAACAACGCATATCCGCTCCCTCATTTTGGCCAAGGATTGTCACTTTCTATGTTTGATAAACAGTCCGGATTTGATTATGACCTATAGTTCAAGTTTTAACTTTCATCAGGTGGGCACATATTGGGACAATGCCGAGCCGCCTCTAGGAATCAGTGGGGAACTTTTTGGAAAGACGACGGATCGGAGCTTGTAGAGCACGAAGTCCCCATTCAACACTCTGTCTCCTTGACGGATATGTTCTATGTAGAATCATGTCAACCACATCTACTTCTGGAGACTTCGGAATGTAGGTCTCATTGACCTCGCACGCTCTTTCGAGCCTATCATTACTTGCACTTAAAGTGTTGGAGAAATCTGAATATCATAGAACTCTGTGTGTTGTTGGTGTCATTTTTGCCAATACTCTGGGCCAATACAAGCCGGATGTTACCATGAGCAAGTCATCAACCTCCAAAGAATGATTTACATCAGCGTGCACTAGGTCTTCACCGAAGTTACACGTAAACAAGTTGACCATCTCCACTCTGCCCGTGAACGCATTGTAGGAGCACTTCGAACTCTGCTCTCTTCTGGTATGAAAAATTCGATTCGTGCTCCATCATTTACTTCGAACACGCCATCGCGATATTGTGCTGTGAACGGTCGCGCTTGAGTAAGAAGTTGATCTAAAGTTTCCATCTCTCTACACGTGAGCCACTCGATCCGAGCTTCCCGCATGTAATTAGATAGCAGAACTTCGAATAGTGTATTGAGGGCAAGATTGAGCGAGTCGCTCATCGATGACGGAAGTACAACGAATGTAGGGCACAGACAATAGAGCGTGTCTTCACTTCCAAAGCACCATAGTGCCATTCCAAGAAGTTCGATTGGGATAAGGAGTGGTTTCCATCCTTGACTAGAATTGCTTCTTTGGAAGAAGGTGGTTGTTGTTCGATTTAAAACCGCGATGACTGCCGGTATAAATACATTTCTAAGCGCGTGCTTTGTGATGTGTAGCGCTGTGACGAAATTTTCCTCTGTTCCGCACGAAAGTAGTTAACCATGGTGTTGAGAGTAAGCATTAAATTGAGCGAACGAATCAACACGCCCGTATTTTCTTGTCTTCCCGAAATGGCGAGGGGGGAGAAAAGTTTGTATGGGGTCCAGCAGAGAAACAGCAGCGTCATAATATAGCATCTCAAAGCCTAGTAAAGCAGCGTTCATCTTTGAATGTCGGTGAGGCTTTTTTCTACGGATAGAAGTCAGCGAAGAGGCCGCAGATTTCATACCCTTAAGAAGCGATTTTGTCTCGTTCTTTCTTCAGAACTTCATTTGTTGTTCTGAAGCGGGTTTACAACTTTCGCTGCAGAATTACAATTACCTGTCTTCAAGACGTCTTGACGATTCTTCCGATTTGCTCTTGTTCGTCATGCTGTCAATCTCTTTTTTCTCGGCGGCCCCCAACATCCGATTCAGTGCACAAAGGGCGATTATCCTCCTCAACCGTGATGTAGTTGAGCCCTTGCATTATTGCTATCGCTTCTACAGCGTGATCACGAACAGCATGTGCTGCAGCAGCACGACTGAGTTCCAAGCGAGCTTCCCGCAGGTGGGAAAACAACCTTTGACGCCGCGGAGCTGACTGCACCAAACGACGGAAAGTTTCAGCAGACTCAATGCAGATCGATCTGCTTGAAATCCTCAACAGTGCTTGAAGAACAAGATCCAAAGTCAGGTGAGAACCGTTATTCCAAAAGACACATATGTTTTCTACTGAATCAACCTCACTCTCAAGAACCAAAAAAAAGGAGTTCATGTAATATATTTGTACTAGTGAAGAAAAAGAAAATTTGTCATCTTTTTGTTTCTTCTCAAAGTAAAAAGTTTGTTCGACTTGAGAAGCAGATACAGAGCCTTTTTTCATAATTCCAATTGTTTGTATGGCGAAACTAATTTCTTATATTTGCGAAAACTGAAGATTCTCAGATAGCAGTCGTGATTTTTTTAACAATGTCAAAATTATCTCGAAGAAATCGCGTTCTTGAAAAGGGATGTAAAGCTCATTGCTCGCACGCCCGGCAAGAACAGAAAGCACCGAAATCGAATGGCTGTAAAACCTGGTTCGTGCATGGAGGAAAGTTTAAGACAATGGTTTTGTTTTCGTTTATCAATTGCAGTGTTTGAAACAGCACATGTCCATCATAACCATAATAAGCAATCGGTGCGACATGATCCTAGGGAGCCCAGGAATGGGCTCGACCATAGCGAGGTTTAGACACGCGATACTCAATATCAGTAGCATCCACAGTTGCACATAGTGCACCGCCACGAAGTAGTAAATACACCTGAAATGGTGCGTGGGAGGCAACTATAACCTCGAGGTCAGCAAAAATAATAGTGGACGACTTGACTTACCAAATGGTTACTGTAGAACCAAACTGGTATCACTTTAGCCACGCTGCTGACTGAATTTACCATTTGGTGTGGGAGGATGGCGCCTCGGAGAACTTGTATCCCTGGCGCCGCTTTCTCTTTCACGCGCCTATTGGCAAGTGGGCCTCCGGGAGGTCCACTTGAATTTTACCGCCCCGGTCGCGTATCCAATCTACTACTTATGAAAAGTAATTCTAAATAAATGAAAGTAAACTAAGTAGCCCTGGTTGTGCATACGCATGCAGACCAACGTGGTACACTGCGCACACGTGCCCTGAGGCCCTTGATTTCAGAACTCGTTCAGGGGAAACCCCTGCTGATCGGGCGTGTTACACTGCAAACCCTCCTTCTACCGACGAGCACACCCCGTGACCGTCCAAATTGGACGGCGTAACGCGCCCTTTTCACCAAACGGTCATCATTGCGTCCGCCATCATCCACCCTGCCCCCATGCGATGATGCAGTACCGCGCGATTGTCTCGAAGCATCCCCCTTGCCGCGGTTGTTTCGAGTGACCATGTCGCTCAACCCAGTCGTATTAGGGAGTGCAGTGGATAATTTTTGTTAGACTTCTGCACCGGTTGTCTAGCACGATCGTCCGAACCTATCCACCTGTAGCATTCTTCGAGATACACCTTCTCGGTGGGTTCGTTTTGTCTGCCTCCGCCTGACGACTTTTGTTTCCGTTCCGGTAATTCATGGCGTCTTCTTGGCCATTCAGCTTTGCTCACGTTCGTGGTCGCATCGTCGAATGAATAGACGACGCCGCCTTCTCATTCTTCCTTGATTTGCTTGTCTCTGATCAACTGGTACTTTTGTCCCACGACGGCTCTACACATCCCTTATATCACCGATCCCTCACTCTGTAGTATCTCGTTCTGCTCTCTCTAGCGTTGTTTCATCCCCTGCCCTCCTCATGGTGCCTCGTCTAAGTGATTTGGTGACACTGCTTCATCGGTCTCCTCCCAGCCGTCTGTACTGCTCAAGCATCGTTCTCAGTTGTCTCCCTCATGGTCTTAATTCTTCGACTTCGACGTCTCCTGAACTATCCTGACACGCACTGCATCAGTCTCGCGCCGGGTGCCCATACTACCGTGGTGTCTTTATCGTACGTCTCTTCGAACTCATCGTGTGTATCACACTCAGACGGGCAAAAGAAAGACACGTGATTGTCTCCGTGACCCTTTGTTATCGCTTCAATGGTTTCTACGTCTGGACACACTACGGAATGCCTTTCCTGGTATCTCGCCACTCGTGACTGTCTCGGGAGTGTCCTCGTTACGGCTCAGTCTCTGGTGTCATCATGTTCGTGGCCAACTACCCCGTTCCTGTCTAATCTGATGTTATGATCCTCAGTGGCGCTTCTCGGGGCTGCTTCACCACCTTACCACTACATGAGTGAACGGCATGCATCCTCAACAGGGTTGTCGATGACGTTAGAATGCCGTGAAGACGTCATCTAGGACATATGGGCACAAATGTACCTGGTGTGATGCGATTTGAGCTTACCGAAGCGCCGTACGTGCCCAAATAGCGAGTGGTGGAGTCGTAGCAGCGCTGTCTGCCCTCCCAATATAGTAGGCCCTTGTGTTTTCCATTGAACGCCGAAGCCCTTTCTGAGAGATCAATTGGTGGATGTAGAGCCGCACTAAGACCCCACAGAAGGTTACTACATCTCTCCAGTCTCTTCATCTCCGGATGCTAACCGCTCGGTCCACGAAAATGTCGCTCCTCCCCTGATAATATCTGAAAAAACCCGTGGGGTAGCTCACGGCCACGGTCGTTGCATCTTCGGGCAAAACAAGCTGGAAAGCACTTGTGCTGATTAGGAACAATATGGTCGTGGCGGTGGCGGCTACCATCTATATGAAGGTGGTCCCAGACCGAGCAACGTGAACCGGCTGCACGTTGCTGCTACGGTAGAAGCTCAGAAGTTGAACCAGGACTCACAGACAGCCGGACGCCCACTATGGCCCCCATTTTGGTGACGTTTCTGCCCAGATGGTCGAGATGGGGAGCTGGCCGTTCCATATCATCTCCTTCTTCTGTCACTTGCGGTTTCGCCACATGGCGTTCAAGGAGTAGACTGCGATTGCTTGCTGGTATTGCCGCCGAATGAAGGGGTGCCGGTGGCGCTTCCTTCTCCTGGTCAAGGAGAGAAACAAAACCGTTTTGGTCATCCGCAGTGTATCCATGCGCGGGAGAGGCACTCAAAATTTCTCTACTATATCCCAGTCGCCATTCTGTAGTTCCTCCCATTCATTTGCTCTGACGACGAGGTCCATTACTTCCGGCGCTGGATCGGTATTTCTTGCCGCTTGGATGAACCAACAGGTAACCTGGCTGGCAATCTCGAGTACGTGATGTTCAAAATCCCGCTGACACCAACTATTGGATAGAACGTGAGCGATGAGCTACTGGCGCGATGACAGAAAGCCGTCTTCTTCACCGTGACGGTCCCACTCGAACAATATATCTCTTTCGCCACGTGTAGTACTAGTGGCAGCGTGACCAGTATCGGAAGGCGTGATATGTTAGCAGACCCTCTTGCTGGGATCAATTGGAAGTCTGTCAGTGGCTGGAAGTCCCAAAAGCTGCGAGGCTCGCTTACTTTAGGAGTAGCATCTTCCTTGAGCGGAACAACAGATATGGTGTTTTTTCGGATGATGGAAGATGTAATGGAATGAAAAAACGTATTTTTTTGAGACTTGCACTCTGCCTGTTGTGTGCGAATACCATCCATAAAAACCCACCATGAGCACGCCATAGATACGACACACATACGGCATACATCAGTTTTTAGCCCATAACAGCCACATAGTAGACACTTGAACCCTTTTGTGAAGCACAGATAGTCCATATACCACCCAAATGATTATCTGGGGGGTCTACAAGTTGCGAGGCAGTCCTTTATGAAGACATCGTTCAATCTGTTTTTCAGGATTTTGGGGATATGGGGCGTATCAGTAGCGTCGTCAGCGATAATACGGCCTGATGTATGAAGGCACAAGAGGATATTGTGGGAAGAAAAAACCATGTAATTTCTGGACAGGATCAAATGAACGTGGCAAATCTTGTTATGCAGGATGTTGGTGAGCTGCAGTGGATAGGAGATATAATGTCTACGGTATCCGGGGTGTTAATTGATTTACGGAAGCACTCGAAGCTGTATTTTCGTTTCAAGCAGCTTAGAGACCAACTCAACATCACTCTGCGCAAAAGTGCATAAGTCACGGGAAACAGAGAGATAGATCAGTATGGCAGAATTGTTCCAATAAGAACAGCGATATTGCCGATGAAGATGGCAAATAGTCGATTTGGAAGCTCAGAGGGGACGTTACAGGCTTTCATTACCGGAAAGTATGTAATCAGAAGTTCGTGGACTGCGCAGACTTTCACAAGCATATGTACAGAAATAGGAACGTTCAGCGGCGAGAGTACTTTGAAGCGACTGTGCGGGACAACTCAATATTCTAGAAGTACTTGGACATTTACTACGTATTTCGCCTTATGCGTCAGTATCTACATGTATGTGATAATGAGAGTTCCCGGATATCTGAGGTATATCCTGCAACAAGGCAGCATGAACAGAAGCCACAAGCTCTGCCACTGACACCATTTTGTACGGCGGAGCAAAAAAGTGCAGTCATGACCACCTTCCGTGGGCGACTGAAAGAGGAATCTCGCAAAATACCGCTACTCACATTCCTACATTCTGTCTCGTATTTCTTGGATATAAGAAGCTTGAATGAGGACAATATGAGCTCTAATGACCACATATTGCAGCACATACGTTTCTATGTTACCTCAGACGTGTTTCCACCCTCTCAAAAACTCCCCAGCTCAGGTGTTATTGGTCATGCAGTTCACAGGTTGTTTGAAGAATTTATTTTCATGCGACTGTCATTGAGAGCGCAAGCAGAGAATCCTACAAGACGCGATGTGCTGATGCCATTCAAGAACAACCCTGCCGTTTATTGGATGCAATTCAGCGGAAATCAGTGGCTTAGAGAGTTTGCGCTCCACATTCTATATGTGAGTCCATCTTCATCAATTGTAGAACGAAGTTGCAGCCTTCAGGGAAGGAGAAGAACTGTGTCTCGTAATAGACAGAACCCCTTAAGTTCGAAAGAATGGTATTCTCTGCCTTCAATAGGGCACTGAAGTCTGAGAAACATCCGTGTCGAAACGACCGACTGAGGTCTCGTCACATTGCCGCCTCTCTGCAAAGAGTGCCAAGCCATCTAGAGCACACAACTCTGTCAAACATTGAAGCACCAGTACGGTTTCCGTTAGGCAATGAAGACTTTGTATCATATTTCGAAATGGATCCAAATGTTGAGATCAACAGTGAGGAAGTCAACGACGAGAAGGCCATAGCGGAAGTTATAATTGAGTCGACCTTTTCGGACATTGACAATGAGCAAGACGATGCTCAACTTCCCGAATCTGGGATTATGCGCCGCCTGTTTCAATAAAGAGCTCGCGAGATGTCAGAAGTGGTTGCATCGACGCAAGTACGTAAAAGTTTCCGTCATTGATGTCTAAATTGTTTCTCAGCATGTGAAGAAAAAAGTTTTAATGTTTCTTAATTTTTTCAAAAACAATTAATTCGTTATATCTTCATTGCATTTTAAGCCAATGAGAACATAATGACTTTGGTCATGGTTTACTGAAGAAGAGGCCGCTCACGATTGAAAATCAGTCGAATATCTGATTCAATTCAATTGCACGAGTTTTCGCTGGGAGGGCGAGAATATGGTAAACCATTTCGGGGGTGGTAAGATTTGGCATGCAGTTGCGACTCGAAGGCGGCGGCGGTTCTCGGGAGCTAGAGGTAAAAGATGGAACTTAGACTGATCTTCATACTGTGCGCAGTCTGCTACGGCATTTATTATGCTGACCGCTGCAACACGTCAGGCGCTATCATAAATATCTGTAGAGCAATGCAATTTGCGTGGTTATCAGGATGATGCCACTCATATACTCAGGGGATGAGTATAGGAGGATGCACTCGAAGAGTAATGAGCTGGACCCAATTTTGGCGGTTACTTTTGGAATGGCTTTCCCACAGTTACCTGTAATCAGGATTGCCATTGCTGGCCAATACCGCTAGGTGGACGCGTGTACGACACCACCGTGTGTGTGCATATTACGGGACAATAGGTAGTGCACCTGAGGTGCCTGACACTGGGTTAGCCACGTGTACGGACCCCTGCGGGTATGCACCACGTGTACATAGTTAGTTTAGACCTACTTAGGAGAGCTCGACCTCGTCGTCGCGAGCACCTTTGTAAAGTCAACCCGAGCACTTCTAAGTGGACTCTTTGTCGAGTAGCGCTGTCCTGAGTGGACTCTACACGAGTAAGGCTCTGGCGCCAACCGCCTACGTGGGTTATTACTCTCGCGAGTATAGCCACGTCTGGTTACGGTGATCCTACCCTCTCGGTACCTTTGAGGAACATCTTTCGTTGATGTCATGACCTGAGGATCGTACCGAGGAGGTATAGGACTACATTATGAAGTGATACAACTCTGTATAGAGTTTTGCCGTGTTTACGGAAACCCGTGCATTACCGTTGGAGGATCTCGCCCCGCTCCGGGCACAGTGCTGAAGAGGCCCTACCCGTCGCGTATGGGTGTTGTTTGGCTGTTGTTTTCTGTTAATTTCCCTCTCGAGACTACACCTGTCGTTGGTCGTGTTTCATCGTTGCCGATACCGTCCCATCTCTGGAATTTCTCATCGTTTCCTCAGGACGTGGCCTAGCACCTCTGTAGGTATAGCCAGTCACCACTTCGGCCTTAAAACCGAGTTACGGTGGTACAGAGGGCTCTGTCACTGGTCTGCCATCTCTCACGAGAGCGGACCTTCGGACAGTGTGGTGGGTTTCACTCTTCCGAGTTTGCCCCACAATATCGCGGAGCAGTACGAACTATAGGGGCAAGATTCTCGAACTGCTGAAATCGACAGCAATCCGACAGGGGCTTTTGTCAACCACAGAGCGTGTGCTAGATGAAGCAGTGTGCCTGCTCATAGTAAGAGTGGAATGGACTCGCGGGATGCATCGTCCTGAAGACGCACGCGTGAAAGTGTGTTCTGCAGAGGCCAATGGTGCCGGCCCAGAACGAGTGCTGGCTACGATTGAGCCAATATTTGGTTTCAACAAGTGCAGGGATGAGCGAAACAATGTAACCGTCGGAATCACCCCAACATTTAGCGTGTTCATTCCCGCCCCAGATGACCCAACGCCCAGAGGTCAGACCCTCGTGGCCCATACAAGCTCAACTGCATGCTCGGCACTCGGGCTTGACAACGTACCCCGTTCATATGTGTGTCCAATTGAGGGGAGAAGCTTTCAGTCTTCACTTTCCACTTTCCGTTTATTTGTTCGGATACTTGATGTGTTGGAGAGTACAGCATGAGCAAGCGTTGGGGTAATGCTTGATATTGACCAACTTTATTTCACTGTCGTGGTTAGTTCCTTCAACACAGGGCAAGTTTTGAAGGCTAAAGCGTGTCCAAGAGGTGAATGCGTCGGCAACGACTTCCCCGGAACAACGATGTGGTTAGATGGCCGCAAGATTGACAGATTCTCTGAAGAGGAATGTGGACGCCTCAGCCCGTTGCGAAAGCTGTTGAAAGGGATCGTCACTTCTGACTCTGATACTGATCAAGTTATGAGTGACGCTAAGCCCTCAAGTATGACGATGCAATATTTGGGCGGACTGGTTTTAAACATCTGTTTTAGCTACACATCCCTTGTGAGATAAAGCGATGCGCGATGGACGTCCATCGGATGAAAATTTGGGACATCTATGGGATATCAGTCGGACATCTTTTGCGCATCCAGGATATCCAAATGATATGTGGTGGTACCCCGTTGGATGCGCCTAATTGATGCCCTTCAAATGTCCTTTGGATATACAAAAACTATTCCAAAGATACTCATATGATGCACGAAGATATGCCCTATGGATGTGCGGAAATCCAGGGTGCATCATTTGGATAAACTTCATGCATCATCTTAGCATCATTTACGTATATCATCTGGACATCTAAAGGAGATCAAATGGACATCTTCAGGTTTCGTAATTCTAATATAGGTTATCCGGGGGATATCATCCGGACATCAATATACCTCTCTGGGATCGCGTCATGATATCGACAGCTCTATTGCAAATGTGGGCACAGTGGTGAAAAGCATCGAATGAGTGTTAACGCGATCAGCAATGAGGCGGTGACGGGGTGCGCGTCGATCATCTGCACAGACGCGCTGGAGTAAATTCCTTCTGTATGAAAGCTGTTTGTCCGTGCCTTCAATCTACGTAGCGCTGTGACCATAGTTGTGTGGGTGGGATTCTGTGAATATCGTACCTGAATATCAAGAAATCGAAAGAGCCGTTAGACCTGAATAGAGAACTATAGATATTCCTGAGAAAACTTTTGTTGAAGAGAACTTTGTCGCCAGCATTAGTTCGACACCAATAGAGTGTAAACGAAGCAAGTGATGGAGAAACTATGTTGGTCGGCAACCCAGATGGTGGTCAGTTGAGAAAAGAACGACGTGCTGCGCGCGGTACGGTGCGATCGCCGAAACGGCTCCATGCAAGTTGTAGAGTACATTCTGAGGGTAACGCACAACAACATCAGGTAAAGTACTAACGTGATGGAGAGAAGAGGACAGCTGAAAATTTTGGATAGAGAATTTCGCTTCAATCTCCACCGTGCTGCAATTTGATTTACACAATTATCTGAATATACTTCTGCAAAGTAACGTACAAGTGCAATTGCTTGGGCGAAATCTACGGGCTTTGGAACATGTTCGGAGGAGAAGTGACGGACGAGAAGAAATGTTTGTGACCATAAGCCTGCGGTTTATTTTTCTCGATTGCAACAATTTAGTTTGTACAGTTGAGATTACGGCTGAGAGACAAAAAACTTCCACAAATGCATTGGACAAAGAAAAACAGAGGCATTGTAGCTGGACACAGTTTACTGCAAATCAACAGTGTTAGGTACACAAACGATTTCACTGCAAATTTAACCAGTTGATTGGGACCTGCTTGAGATGTTATCTTAGCAATGTACAGAAGAAATAATGTGAAAAGCGCTTTAAAGTTGTTAGAGTTACAATCCAAAAGAGAAAGACGTTGTACAACAAAAGTAACGTACCGTGTATGAAACAAATAGCCGCTCTCAGAATGACAGAGCCGTGAGAAAGCTTTGCGTTTACACTTGCATTTTTTGTTCTGTATAAAACCCGGAAGATAGAGACAATCATTGAACGGCACATCTGGATTTGTTGTAATCAAAATACATCTGCAAGACTTCCCTGGCTGAGGTGTACACTGTTAGGAATCATTGAAGTCGCTTTTTTCCATCATGTATGTGATTTTCTCTGAATAGTATGCAAAATACTTTTGTTGAATGTGTTTGCAAAAGTGGTAGACCACAGAGAGAAGATTGTTTTCGTGACAGAAACCGTTTTGTAGATAAAACAAAAAAAAAGACCCGCTTGAACGGCTAACGTTGAGATGAGGTTTACAGTTTGAATTTAGTGCTGCAAACATGTGCAAACTTTGCTCATTCGCGGATTAGTATGATGTAAATTGGGAGCTGTACTTTTTTTAAGAGCTGGAAACTGTTTTTTAGACTTCAAAGTGGTTTAACTAGTTCACTCCTTCAAGGTTAAACCTCCCCGTAAATGCATGCTAGAGACTGTGGGGCAAACTCGGAAGAGTGAAACCCACCACACTGTGCGAAGGTCCGCTCTCGTGAGAGATGGCAGACCAGTGACAGAGCCCTCTGTACCACCGTAACTCGGTTTTAAGGCCGAAGTGGTGACTGGCTATACCTACAGAGGTGCTAGGCCACGTCCTGAGGAAACGATGAGAAACTCCAGAGATGGGGCGGTATCGGCAACGATGAAACACGACCAACGACAGGTGTAGTCTCGAGAGGGAAAGTAACAGAAAACAACAGCCAAACAACACCCACACGCGACGGGTAGGGCCTCCTCGGCACTGTGCCCGGAGCGGGGCGAGATCCTCCAACGGTAATGCACGGGTTTCCGTAAACACGGCAAAACTCTATACAGAGTCGTATCACTTCATAATGTAGTCCTATACCTCCTCGGTACGATCCTCAGGTCATGACATCAACGAAAGATGTTCCTCAAAGGTACCGAGAGGGTAGGACCACCGTAACCAGACGTGGCTATACTCGCGAGAGTGATAACCCACGTAGGCGGTTGGCGCCAGAGCCTTACTCGTGTAGAGTCCACTCAGGACAGCGCTACTCGACAAAGAGTCCACTTAGAAGTGTTCGGGTTGACTTTACAAAGGTGCTCGCGACGACGAGGTCGAGCTCTCCTAAGTAGGTCTAAACTAACTATGTACACGTGGTGCACACCCGCAGGGGTCCGTACACGTGGCTAGCCCAGTGTCAGGCACCTCAGGTGCACTACCTATTGTCCTGTAATATGCACACACACGGTGGTGTCGTACACGCGTCCACCTAGCGGTATTGGCCAGCAATGGCAATCCTGATTACAGGTAACTGTGGGAAAGCCATTCCAAAAGTAACCGCCAAAATTGGGTCCAGCTCATTATTCTTCGAGTGCATCCTCCTATACTCATCCCCTGAGTATATGAGTGGCATCATCCTGATAACCACGCAAATTGCGTTGCTCTACATCTCTCCCTGCTTAGAGCCGAGAACGACTTCGAGGCTGAAGTTTTGTGCGAAACGCAAGTACCTAAATTCGTCACAGTCATGAGCGGTACCAACTCCTCGGTTTCTATACCTCGCAAGCGCGATACACACTCACACTCAAGCGAACAGAGTATTCTAGTATCCGAACTCGATCACAGTACATCATCTGTCGTTCCGATGAACCCGAATCAGTTTCCTCATTACCCGACGGGTCAGGCGAGCGCGTCGAACTACCCTCAGCCAGGTTCTGCGACGGCTCCACTGCCTCAGTCTCAACCGATGGTCCCGGTGAACGTCCCGATATGGAATTCAGCGCAAGCGATGCCGCTGATGGCGAACCAAGCTGGTTGGAAATCGAGGGAATCTCTCGCAGTACGCGATCCACTCCGTGATGGGTTTGCGTTCAGCCGTGCACCGTGGTTTCATCCGGTAGCTGTTAACGATGACACTCTCTTGGAGTCGTATGCCGAAAACGGCTTCCTACCGGGCGGTCTGCCGTTAGCGGTAGTGCAATCTCAAAAATGGAGAGTTCGTATAGCGATCGACCCGATGCTCCTCCGGTACGATACCCGCGAGGGTGAGAACCTGAACACCGCACGCGCGGAACACGCGAAGTTGGCGTACAAGAGACTCAGTCGAGTGCACCTTGAGCACCTGGTTCCACCGTCATATGGGTTCGATACTCCATTCTACCGTACTTTCGGTGAAGTCCGATATGGAGACAACTTGGCGACGCTCAACCATGCGCGGTACGCTGGCGATGGCCCGACCACATCGAGGTTGATGTTGTGCTGGAATCGGCCCATACTCCGAGCGGAGTTCCGTTATCTTCGCAAGAACGCTTCCCAGGGTGGGTTCGTCAACCGCATTCGGTTTGAGCGGAAAGCTTGTTCCCGACATGGGTATCTGATTCCGTATCCGAATATCGAGACCGAGAGGTACAGACCGCAGGCCTTTGTTGGACGGTTCCCTCCTCTACCAGATTGGTGGCGTGATGTGAAGGTACCCAAAGGGTGTTTTGCAGAACTGCCTCCGTGCTTGAGTTACATCGGTTCCCGATTGATCAACGATCCGCATTCAGGATGGTGGGGTCTCGTAGCCAGCGAGTGGGCGGCACGCGTAGCAGCGTTTCTCCTCTGGAAGGCTTACGACAACTATCGTGTTTCGTACATTCCGCCGATGCTTCGCAGCATTATCCGCTCGCTGGATTTGCACACTCCCTTGGGGTCCGAAGAGAACGTGGATGAGATCCATTACATATTGGATGTTATCGATGGAATCGATTGGGAAACGGTGCCCCGTTCGCAACGTGGGAAAGGTCCTCGTCCTCACTACGACCGCTCACCCGGTAGGAGACATCCCACCGCGAGAGATTTCGTGTTTTACGACCCATGGGAGGGTACGATGACGACTAGCACGTATGCCGAGTGGGCAGCGAACCAGCCACGGTCGATTCCAGACGGTCACCCTGTTGGGTTCATGTTCAGTGACAACTGGGTCGCCCCAGTGGACCTGGATGATCCGAACATGAATACTGGTGGAGAGGTGGCGGGAGCACTCGTCGAGATGGACCAGGAGTTGGTGAATGACCTACCGGCGGTGAATCAGGTGTTGCACGCCAGCGGTGGTGTACCCCAGGCTCCTGCGGGTTGGAATGTTCCGACTCAAGCGAGTGTTCCGGTGGTGGGTCCGGCCCCTGTAGCGGCTACCGTTCCTTCGGTCCTTCCGGCCCCGACAGCTCCGGTCGCTCCGGGAGATTCTCCGGCGAACATCGCGATGTTGCGCGCCAGTCTCCAGAACGCTGGAATTATCGTGCCCGATCATCTCACCACTATGGCAGGGATACTGGCTTACGCCGTTCCTCACCCTTCGCAGGGCCCCTCCGGTAGCGGTGGTGGCGGTCCCTCATCGGGGGTGTAAGATGAACAGCAGGGCTGGAGGACTTGGTCCTTAGTATAAGATAGAAACAGTAAAACCATCTAGTGGTAACTTTCCTTTCACCCTTTTGCCTGTTCTCCACGAACTTGATCGATCTCCGATTACTTCTTCACTCACACTCTGTTTCCGTGTACTTCACTTCCTTGGTGCTTCTTGTACTCTAACCGTTTTAAATCGGTACAACCGGCATTTCAGTATGCTCTTCTTTCTTTCTTCTCACTTCCTCTGTTTCAGTCTTCACCACTTCATTGGTCTTCTTCCTTCATTCATCCCACACACAGAAGGGGTCAACTCTCCATTCTGAGCCTTCCGCATCGCGGTATAGTTGAAGGCTCCTCACCGGGAACGGTTCTTATCCCACCTGGGCTCGGTTCAGGTTGGAGGGCAAGGCTGACCGAGTGCGACGGTGGTATGAAACGATCTTTGACCTAGGTAGGTGCTCGACCGGTTCCATGGTGTCCTTCTCGGCGGAGTAGCCATACCATTGCACCTGGTACAGTACCGTCCCATCGGTGTCTACAACATGACGTACGATACGTTCGATCACGTATTCCTGTGGGTACACCTCGGTGTTTGACTGCTCTACTTCACCGATTGTGGTTTCGTACCTCAGAGGGTGGCGAGGTGGTGGCCGGCTAACCTCTGGAGGGGTTCCTCTTGGACTTAACCAGTCACGACTCACTAGGAGTTCTTCGCTGCGCGACAACTACAACTTACGCCAGGAGCGTCCAATCTTCAACGTGAAAGGTTCTTCTTGAAGTGCTCTCCTTCTTGAGTCTGACGAGCTTCAGCTCGCTTTGGTTGAGCTTCCGACCGTCCAACGGTAGCTTCGGGATTCTGAGCTCCCTCTTGCTATCCAGAAGGATCGTTCGTGCGACGGAGAACGGGCAGGGTCTCGCTCGTGCGCCATGGAGGCGGATTGACCAATCACGGTGTATATCGCGGCCTTCTGGTTGGCCAGGCGATGGCACGTGTGAGCCACGAGTTACCCTAACAGGTGTCCGTTCGCCAAAGGTTAGCGACCGTACATCGTGCACCGTGCAAGTGTGGTACTCGCGCACGCGACTTACTGTCAGCAGTTCCCCGCGTCGGCGGTGCTTTCCATACGTCACCACGTCGCACAACGTGTTACTCTGCACTTGAGTGTGTCATGAGTCCTCTGCGACGCAGCGTGGGTGCACCATCGGCGGTTTCCACACTCGTACTTCGTACTTCACCTTTCCAAGGTTGTTTTCTCAAATAATACGCGGGTAAGTACGACTTCTCGTTTCCTCATACCACGGCGTGGTTAACACTGATCGGTAACATTGAGCTGGTCTACCGCTTGCGGTTCTGGGTTCTCCGCAAGGCCCAGGTCTACAGATACTGTCTTTTCCGCTGTGCAGGTGGTGACCCCACTCAGTTGTGGTGTTCCCGACAGGGTTACGTTATCCACAGCGGTGTGTACCCCCTGGGTGGGTCGTGTCGCTTCCAGCGCATTGCTCAACGAACCCGACGGAGTATCACCACGAGGTACAGCGGCTCGGCGCACCACAGCGCTATTGATGGAGACCGCGAGATTAGTTGCGGTACCTTGCGACACAGTGTGACCGTGCGACGCCGGTGTAACGGGTTTCGTACTTTCCTCCCCCTCCTTAGGCGGTGGCACGGGAGCCACGACGTCCGGTGGGGGGTCAACTCTAGTTGAGTTTTCCTCTTCGTCTCCCGCAACGGGTTGTGCTACCCGCGTGAGTGATTCTGACTTCGGTAGATCCGATAAGCCGCGATCAGGGCGGAGAGTCGCAGGGCGCGAAGATACGACGTGTTCGTCCCCTGTAGCTTCACCCAGTTGGGTGTTAACGTGAACGTAGGGTGGTGGGGCCAGCGCGACACGGTCTAACGATATCCGTTCGTGGAGATTATTGATGTCCAATACTACGCTATCGTCCCTGACGGAAATAACCTTGTAGGGTCCTTCCGCGATAGGCGAGAGCTTGAGGCGGCGTTCCTTCTCCGGATTATAGTATTCTTTGCGGAGAAATACCATATCGTGTGGTTTGACCTTTGGTAATGGGGTCTTAACCTTCGCATCGAAGTTGCGCTTATAGGCGGCCTGCGCCTTATCCATCGCTGTGCGAGCGACCGGTACCATTTTGGTTAACCAATCCTTCCAAGCGTTCCTGTATAACCCAACAGACGGGCACGTAGAAAGCGTTTCTTGAGCCTCGATTGCAACCGGTGGCGGTACTCTTGACAATACCAACTCAAAAGGTGCTAGCTTCGTTACCCGGTGGACTTGGGTGTTGTACGCGTACGTAATAGCGTCCGTATACAAATCCCAGTCCTTAGGATGATCTGCCACATAAGATCTTAATGCATTTAGCATGGTACGGTTAAATCGTTCTACCTGACCATTTGTTTGGGGGTGGTAGGTGGTCGTAAATAGATTCTTGACACTCAAGATTCGACAGACGCCCTGGAAAAACTTCGACGTGAACTGTGAACCGTTATCTGATAATAGATGAACCGGTGGACCGTACACAAAGACCCAGTGGGTGAAAAAAGCTTGTGCAACCACCACGGCCGTAATCCGTTTCAGCAGGACTGTCCGTACCAACTTAGAAAACCGATCGGTGATAACCAGAAGGTATCGATTACCTCTTGCGGTTCTGATCAATTCACTTAAGATATCGATAGCGATAAACTCCAAAGGAGACCGTGCTGGGAACAGCGTTAACTTCTTTGAGTACTTACGAAGTTTCACGTTATTCTTAGCGCACTCGGTGCAAGAGCGTCGTACTGCGTAGCAGTCCAATGCAATTGACGGCCAGTAAAAATCCCTACGCAGAGTCAAGTATAGTTTTCGACCTCCTGGGTGTGCTCTTACCTTCACATAGTGTGTCATGACCAGCACACGGTTTTGCAGCGAGTATGGGACCACAATTTGGGTATACGCTTCAACCAACCTAACCAGGTACCCCTGATCGTTAACCTGAAAAGGTATACGATCTTCTCCATTGTGACGAGCGCGAATTCGCGTACAGAACTCATCCTATTGCTGTTCTTGGATCATCTCCTCCGGAGTGATGGGTACAAAAGCTCCAGTCAAGGGATCTAACTTTTCAGAAGTGAGCAGGATGTCGTCACAGATGTCATCCGACAAGGATTCGACCCAACCTGCTTGTTCTTCCACCATAAAGCATGGTATGTCCAGATCGTCAACTGGTGCCGCTTCTGCATTTGTTCCCAAGCGGGAGAGTGCATCTGCCTGCAGATTCAACGTTCCTTTTTTGTACGTAACTGTGAAATCGAACTCCGATAACCTCAAGCGCCAACGCATCAAGCGTCCTGATGGTTCCGGGATTTCCATGAGCCATCGGAGAGATGAGTGGTCCGTATGTACCGTAAAATGGTTGCCCATAAGATATGGCCTCAAGGTAGTTAGAGCCCATACAACGGCTAAGCACTCTTTCTCCGAAATTGAGTAGTTACGTTCGTGTACGTTCAAGGATCGCGACCAGTATCCAAGTGGATGTCTCACGCCGTCTTCCGTGACCTGAAACAGGGCGCAACCAACCTGGTGTGCACTGGCATCAGTGTCTACTTCGAATGGAAGTCCTCGCTTAGGCAAAGCCAAGATTGGCGGTGACGTTACTGCGTCAACTAATGCCGAAAAAGCAGACGCTTTCGCGTCGCCTAGGGGTTCCAATTGAACTGGTTGACCTTTTCTCAAAAGGTGGTTAAGAGGGGTCGCAATATCTGCGAAGTTCGGGACAAAACGCCGATATACATTACAGAGACCCAGAAAACTGCGGAGTTCCGTTTGTGTCGTAGGGTGTTTCGCTTCTTTCAGCGACTTCACGCGAACTGCGTTAACTGAGAGCTGTCCAGGTCGGATGATATGCCCTAGGTATTTGACAGAATCTGTGAAGAACTCGCACTTCTTGAGTTTCAGCGTAACGCCCGCGTCCCTGAGGACTCTCATGACGTCCCGGACGTGTGTTAAGTGGTCATTAAGGTTATCGGAGAACACGATGATATCGTCAAGATACACCAAGCAGGTCTTCCACTTGAATCGAGCCAAGAGGATATCGATAGCACGTTGAAACGTAGCCGGTGCGTTGGTTAATCCGAACGGCATTCGTTTAAACCGGTACAAACCTTGATGGCACACAAAAGCAGTTTTGTCGTTTTCCTTTTCACGGATCGGAACTTGCCAGTATCCCCAATTGGCATCCAAGGCGGTGAACACTGTAGCACTCCCATGCGAGTCAATGTATTCGTCCATCCTGGGTATGGGATAAACGTCTTTGACGGTGACCGAATTTAGACGACGGTAATCAATACAGAATCGCCATGATCCGTCCGCTTTGCGAACTAGCACCACGGGTGAGGCCCAAGCGGATTGAGCCGCCTCTATGACGCCAGCGCGTAACATCTTCTCAACCTGAGATTGCTCCTCTTCCCTAGCTTTGGGACCAGCCCGGTATGGGTGTTGAGAAATGGGGCTAGTACCTGGAAGTAGGTCAATACGGTGTTCCGTGATTCCAATTGTCCCGAGGGATCCATCCCACATGGGTGTGAACTCCCTCAACATTTCTCTTAACTTATCTCTATGAGATTCAGGTACATGATCAAAATTCAACTGTTCCAGTTCTTTGACAGGGTCTGTATCTTCCGTTCCTGGTGGCAACGCTTTATCTTCGGTGGATGCCAGCGATTCGGTGACTTCGCTCGCCGGGGTAACCGATGCGGTAAAAGCGGTTTCCGCTGATCCCTCCCCCTCCTTAGCATCGGTTATACCGAGAACATCCGCAACGGGTATCTTCGTCGGTACGATAGCAGCAGGGTGTGGGAGAGTGGTACCAAGGATTTGGTTTTTAGCTAACCACTGTCGGGTTGTGCCAAAGTTGGCCACCAAAACTCTGAATGGTTTGTCGGATTCCACCGAGATTACTCCGTTCGCCAAAGCGAGTTGCTTCTGATCATACAATGATGGCAATGGTTGTACCACACGTAGACCAGACTGCTTAGTAATTATGGTGACCCAAACTTGGGATTGCGCAGGGATTGCGATGGCATGAGCCACATGGAGCTTAGATGATACCGGGTCGACGGTTGGAACTTCCTGTGCAGCAGGGAGCGGGACGCGCTTGCGAGTAGCTCTCTTTAGCGGTTTCCTTACAATCGGTATTTCGGAACTATCATCCATGGTAACAACTCGAGCTCGAGGTCGAATCGCTTCAACAAAACGATCACAAAAGTCACAACCGAGTATCACCGGTGCGGCAATGCTTTTGCAAACCATGAAATCCACTTTAACCATACAGGTTCCTAATCGTACCATGAGAGGTATGTACCCAAGAGCACGCAACGGGTTATTGTTGGCATCCGCGATGTCCAAACCTGGACCATGACGAATTTCATCCCGTAGCGCGGGTGGCACCAACTCAAGGTGAATCAGGTTCGGTGCAGCTCCTGTATGCAACACAGACAACTGTCGAACCATGAACTGGTTAGACAAGCCAAGATCGGCATAAACTTTGTAGTTTCTCTTGGCCATCACAGGAACTCTTTTCGGAATACGGAGATTACGGGACCGTATCCACGGACGACGTAGAACCGAAAGGTGTTCTGAGCTCACGTCAGTTGTAGCCGCTATCCTTGAAAGAATTCTAACAGCTGGGGAGCGAAGCTGTGACGCCTCGGGCGCCTTCAACTTCGGCTCGGAAGGCGCCCCTCCCGTAGGGAAAAACTCCCGAAGTCAGTTTTTCTCAACGGAGCTCACCAAGTTCGGTGCGTGAACTCCGTTTGGGGGGCCTAACTGAACCCCATGCGTGGGTACTTCGCCTTGAACTTGGTTCGAAGGTGCCTGTGCCGGAACGGAGGGCTGAGCATAAACCGGAACCGGTAATCCCAGTTCAGCTCTGGCCTTATCATATTCCTTTCGTGGAACAGATTCCTTTTCCTCGGGCGTGAGGGCGTCGTAATACGCAATAATTTTCGGCCTGTGCGACGGCGGAAATACGCACTGCGTCGATACGTGACCTGGAAGGTAGCACTGGTAACATATGACCGAGGCCGGTTTGTCGCGAGTACGATTGTCCACTCGACGTTGTGGTGCTGTGTCCTTCCACCCTGGACGCTTCAGACGCGAGAATTGTTAGCGTAAGACAGCGGGGCTGCAGGCACCCGGACACCTTGGGCATACAATGCGGGGTCTTCTTCCGTGCTCGGAATCGAGGTTGACGGCAGGTCCGTAGATCCGTAAGAATCGGGGTTACTTCCAATGCAGTGGACGTTATCAGCATCACCGACAGCGGTTTCTCGTCGCAAAACCGACATCGATGGTGACGAACTCTCCGCGAGTAGCGCTTTCGAGCGGCGCTGCCCCGGGTTGCGGGCTCGATACGTCCCTCCTTCCACCTGGGCGTAATTAAACAACTCTAGGTACGTCATTCGGCGTTTTTCCTCGCGTCGGCGAGCGACCAACGACCGAATGGTGGGGTCCAAACCATCAACAAACATGGTACACCGCTCCTGTGCGGAATACACATTACCACATCGGTGAAACGCTTTGTTCAACCGCGTTGAATAAACCGTTTCAGATTGTCCACTCTTCTGTCTAGTGTCGCGAACAGCCAGAGTAGCGCTATAAATCGCGTTGGAAGTCGCGTACGACCTGAGAAGGTAGTTCACGGCTTCGGGCCAACACGTGACTCCTCGTTCCGAGGCTCTCGAGGTTCCTCAAACTGAGTTGTACTGATCTTCCGCAGTCCCTGTTAGGAAGTACGGCAGTGCCACATATGCTGTGCTTCACTCATACCGAGTATATCGGCCTCCTGGACGAACCTGGCAAGGAAATCCAAGATAAGGATAGGATCTGTCTCCGAGAACTTCCTTGTTTCAAGGGTAACATTCAACCTTCGAATGTAGTCCTTCACCTTACGGTTCCTCGCGAGGGCGATTTCGAAGTTACATCTTCGCAAGCGAATAAATAGAGGTTACGACAACAGCTTTGTGTAGAGCCGGGTCGTCCGCTTTAACCTCTTTGATGCCAAGTGGGCGCCGTCCTTTCACGTGTGATCTCATCACTGCTGAGTAAACTGCGTCGCTTTTCGACCCGTTGTCGAACGTGCCTATGACGGTTGTCCCCATCACTATCAAGATGAATCTGGCGACTGTTCTTCAGTCATGTCGCTACGAGTCAGAGGCGCGATTGAATCCGAATGCATAGTGAACTCGTTTTGGGTGTGCGACGCTTCTGCTTTTCACCGAACCGACTGATCTTTATATGCGGATGAATTTTCTTGAGGAACCT
>VCMS01000230.1:89244-144003 GCA_022539475.1 Gracilaria domingensis | reverse complement strand
TTCGCAACTTTTATGCGGCCGGATAGATAACAAACGCCATCATCTTCTGCAACAGGTCCCTAGCAGAATCACTTCTTCTTTCCACCTGCCACAGGTTTGTTGTACACGAAATTGGGAAGGCCACACAACTTCTGGTCTCCACGAACCCCTGTCATCATCATTCACAATACCATGCCTCCTATTCAAATCCCTTGCCAGGAACAGTAGTCCGTCAACAGTGTGGTCAAGGGTGTGATCATTGAATGCACCTTAATTTCCCTCTCGTCAGAGAAACGCAGGAAAGCTCCATGATTCGCCGAGACACCAAACTTATAGTCTCCGAGTCCTTCCATTTTCCCCTCCACGTCGCCCACATCACCCCCTGTGACAAGTCCGAAACCAACACGTTCGTCAATGAACTTCATACACTTCACAACTTCTTCTGGAATTGACTCTCCTTCTCTTCTCAACGTTCCATCAACGGAACTTAATATACCGTAACCATTGGCATATATGAACTTAGACAAGGTATTTGGTGAAATTTCCGCCAAGTCTCTCTGTTCCTCTGCCATTTTTCCTGATACAGTCACCATACTGCCACAAGTACCGCATAGACAGGAACTGTATAACTTCTCAGTTTCATACTTCTCTTAAAAGCAACCTTAAGTGCAGTTTCAGAAATGTTAGGACGCTACATGTCCAATTGCGAATTGACTGGTGCCACCAATGATGTTAACGATACCGAGCATTTGGCATGTTGCAATTAGACGCAACTGGACCAAAGAAGTTTGACATTTGTTCAAATACCAGCCTGCCGCACCTTTTCTATGTTCATATGTATAGCCTTGTAATAGTATACTACTCTTAATACTCGCAAGACACACATAATTTACTAATCATCTCATTCTCATCCACTTCGAGGCGCTCGCAGCCTCATTATTGGCAAATCGTCATCACTACTACTCTCGAGCACTTCGGTTCTACCGGCGTCCGCTTCCACACCAATCTCCACGACCACTTGGTCTTCGTCCATGTCAACCGCCCCACTCTCCTTATCGGACAACAGTTCATCTTCCGCCTCCTCCTCCTCGTCACCATTGACAAACGTGGGTCGGAAATCCGCACCGGATGAACAGCATCAGGTAGTGCGTAGCCCTCTGGTACCATGTACATGTGGTATCTAACCAGCAAATCCATAGACTCGGGCCTATCCACCTTGTCCTTCCCACTTGCTCCAGCATGTGTCACATCACCACGGCCGACGAATACAGAGTACGGTGGGTGATTATCTTCTTCGCTGGATACACCTCCGACATCACTCGCAACTGTTGGTTGTTCATCCCCACCAGTTGATGGCTTCCAGCGCTCACCCAGAGAGGAAAGCCCTCTTTCCCAGAGGCCATTACAAAGTATCCGGGGTTGCCAGTATTCATTGTTTCCTTCGTAACCAGACCACTGAAGTCGGTGTGCAGCGTCTGGCGCTTGCACTTTCTCGTCGTCCCCAGAAATCGACCACCAGTTTTCGGAGTGTACATCTTCACAGCTTCCCTTTCATTGTCCCATAGTTCCAAAGCCGCAGCAATTGTACCCATTCGAACATCAAGTAAAGCACGCGACCTTACAACCCACCTGAGCTCCTCATTATCCTCCGGCTTCTCCACCGTACCCCAACGTGTCGACATCACTCTCCCCTCAAATGGTCCATCGCTCCCGTCCTTCCGTCCTTCATCATCGTTGATGATTTGAAAAACGACTTCTGTTCCTCCCCTTTCCGTATATCCGGCATCGCTCCATACTCATTCTCGAAGAAGTCCACCAACTTCCCCGACACATCTCCGAACTCCCGAACTTCTTCCAACTCCTCCCATTCAGGGACACCATTATCCGTCGCAAAGCCATCAAGAACGCAATATCCATTCTGCCTTAGCTCAGCTTGCATTCGGGCGAAGAACATTTGCCCAAATTCGTCATGCTCCTTCGCAGCAACCCACAGCACCTCTTCATCATCCATACCTGTCGGTCGAGTACGAGGATACTGCATACCAAATGTCTCCGCCCGTAGGCGATGTTCAGCCCTTGCAGCGTGCCAAAAGAAAAGATGGTGTACATCTCTGAGATTCGAGACACTTAGCAGCTCCGACCTATGTCCTTCGGCAAGTGAATGACTCTGAGCCAGGGGTCCTTGTGCTCAATTACGTTCTTCCCTTGCCATTCCTGTGGTCTCAGCCTGGCATACCCGCACCATGATGGGTTCTGTGGGCCATCATATGGGTCACCTCGAACAAGTCCGTGCTCCTCAGATTCCGGAAGAGCTGTAGGTAACTCGTCATCAAATGACCCCCCACCTGTCTCTTGCTGATCGTCTGGCGCAGCATCTTTCTCGACCGTGACAACCCGTGGAACTGTCACAGAAAGAAGCTCATCGTCATCCACAAATGCAGAACTGCCTGTGTTCTCTGCATTCGCTCCCTCTCCAATGCCACGAACTGAACCTTCATCGACCTTCCTCTTAGCACATGTTCATTTAGTTGAGACATCAAGTCATCCGGTGTCATGCTGTTCAGAATAGATCTCATCTGTTGTGTGAAAGTCTTTCTCCGTTTCTTCCTCGGCGGAGCCCGCTGTTCTTCTTCAGAGCTATCCAGAACTTCTATGGCACCTCGATTTCGGCCGTGCTCAATTTCCCTATAACTCACCTGCGCCCGTTCTCGTGCACTTCTTCGCGGCTCCCCTTCTTCACTGGCAGATGTTGCAGCAGCAGCAGCGGGAGTCCTCCTCTTCGTCACGGACTGCTTCACTGGTGCGGGGGGCGGAATTACCTTGAGCATCGTCCGCAATCGATTCTGAACGGAAGTCGTGGCAGTTCTAATTGAGTTCGTCCTGCTCCGAACACGCGGCAATGTGTTGAAGTTCACAACTTGTCCCAAAAGGAACTGATACACAGCTGCGTTGTTGTCCGGGTCTTCAACGTCATCTTCATTCGATGGAGCAGAAAGACTGACTTCGCGTTTCAGGAACACTTCCATGGACTCTTCCTCGTTCAGTTCATTCCTCACTGCTCTAGCCGCGCGGAACAGAGACACTGCTCTATCATAAAAGAAACCTCGAACCTTCTCAAAGCTTTTCCATTTCTTTGTCTTCGTCGACTTGCCCTTCAATAGAAACATCTGAAGACAATCAAGAATGAAGGAAAACTCCTCGGCATCCAAAACATATAGCGGAGTATGGGACAGATGTGTGAGACCTATGTCACTCACAGTCTCACATATATCCTCGAAATGGGCCAGCATTCCCTCACGAGACATGAGTTGCAGGGCGACATTGGCATATCTCAGGTACTGACGCTCTTGCACAGTCCCAATCAGTTGGCTCTCCTTCAACACTTCTGTCACTTCTGCAGGATCCACGTCTGCCGGCGTCACCCCCTCAACATCTTCAATTAGAATGGCGACCACACTAACTATAGAGTGTATCTTGTCTGCAAACATCATCCTTCGCATGGTACTCGTCGACTCATTGAGGTACGAAGCAACACATAACAATTCCTTCATCCCAATGGGCCTCCCATCTCTTCGTATCAGCAGATTGCAACGCCAAAACTTGGCTAATCGCTTCCACTTCGGTGCACCAGTCGCTGCCAAATATTGTATAGCTTTCAGACGATGCAAACCATCTACAATGAAGCACTTCTTCGTTAGGCGTCCCTTGTCAGTATCCCTCTCTCCCGTAGTAGCATCTTGTAAGGCCACCACTGGAGAACCCATCGACTGCAATATCCCCCGCTCCTTCATACTCTTCACAAGGGCTTCAACGTGGCGTTTACTTACTCCACGGAGTAAATTCGGCGGAGTGTCCACCAGAGTGATGTCAACAGTAACAACAACCATCCGGTACTGATTGAGGTTCACCTTTGGTACCTTCTGACGAATTCGTCTGTACGTCTTGCTCCGAGTAGGTGTCCCTTGTGTTCCAGACCGCTCGCCAGAAACACTTGAACGTGCCATTCTTGCGGACAGAAGCACAACGTCATCGTCCTGCTGCTCCGCAGTTTCTGGTGCAGTTTGGGGTACAGATGGACCAGCTCCTTGCGCGGATTGCGCATCCGCGTCTGGAAGGTGACCTTTCATGATCTCATCTTCCTTCTCTTGCACAGCCGTCCCCTGCTGAACCGTCTGTTTCGACGCAGAAGATCCCCTTGTGTCGACGGTCTGATTCATCGCAGGAGAAGCCCTTTTTGACGCAGTGGGCTTCGTAGCGGAGGTAGACTTTGTTTGACCTGTCCGCTTCGTAGCTGGGGATGCTCTCGTCTCCATAGACCGCTTCGTAATAGACGACGGACCTGCCCGCGGAGGTGCTACTGATGCGCTACCTCTCGGTGTTGATGAACTTCGAATTGGCTCCGTGCGGCTTGTCGGCGTCATCACCTCACTCATAGCGCTCACCGTTCCTCGCTTCGACGCCGGAATGCTGGCTGCCACCGGTTCCATCATTTTCTCATCCCAAGGAGCGGCCGTCCGGAGATCCTGGATATATTGTGGAAGATCCAGGCCCTCCGCCCGGTAAGGGTAGAACGTCTGACCGCTTCGACTGATGAGAATATTATGAACCACCACAAGACCTGGGTCCAATTGCTTCCCGTGCAACTCGCGGCGTAGAACACTTCCAATTCCATGCAACAACGCTTCCCCGACTATCACCTTTCCTTCATCCTCAATATCCATCTGCAGAGAAACCCGCATTCCACCTTGCAATAATCGAGTGCTCCGCCGAGTGCGAGGAGTCACGCTTTGCGTACGCTTTCGAACACGAGTTGGCTTCATGTTGAACAGCTATTGCAGTGAAAGGTGTATATCAACAATACGCTCGCTCGGGACGATACAACAACGGAGGCGAGCCTTTAAAAGGCGACTTACGCTGGGCACCCCCGCTTTCGGCAGCTCCTCCCAGCGCACTGCCAGTCTCGTCCGTGTCCTGTCCGTGGCCGCTCGCACGCTGATTGTACGCTTTAGAGTCGTGGAGTTCGCGCAATGATGACTCACGCGAGCAATGGTCGCGTTCTCTAATCATGCTCTTCAAATGCTTTGCATAGTAGTCAAGAGTACACTCATTCACTTCCATGTACAGCCTACTCCCGCCAATACACGTGGACAGCGGCGCCAACGTACCGGCGGCCGGGTGTAGCGAAATCACTGCGGGGCGGCGTGTTTTGCGAGGTCCCGGGAAGGCACCGGAATGTGGTCAGAACGTGCCTGCGGGCGGGGGGGGTCGGTCGTGTTAGGGTAGCTACCCTAACACGACCGGACCCCCCCCGCCCGCGGGCATAAAATCGCACATTTTTCAAAAAATCGTCCAAAACGTGCCCGCGGGCGGGGGGGGGGGGGGGGTCGGTCGTGTTAGGGTAGCTACCCTAACACGACCGGACCCCCCCGCCCGCGGGCATAAAATCGCACATTTTTCAAAAAATCGCCCAAAACGTGCCCGCGGGCGCGGGGGGGGTCGGTCGTGTTAGGGTAGCTACCCTAGGGTAGCTACCCTAACACGACCGACCCCCCCCCCCCCCGCCCGCGGGCACGTTCTGGCCACATTCTGGCACCCTCCGGAGACCTCCCAAAACACTTCTCCCGGCACTTCCTGTACCCACTGCGTCACCTCAGTGCACCATCCCGTCATCTTCACCCTCCAGACACTCCCTAATTTCCGGGATGGTGCACGGAAGTGACCATCCCGTCTTCTCCACCCTCCAGACACTCCCTAATTTCCGGGATGGTGCACTGAGGTGACGCAGTGGGTACAGGAAGTGCCGGGAGGAGTGTTTTGGGAGGTCTCCGGAGGATGTCAAAAAATCGTCCAAAACGTGCCCGCGGGCGGGGGGGGGTCGGTCGTGTTAGGGTAGCTACCCTAACACGACTGGACCCCCCGGCACGCGGGCACGTTTTGGACGATTTTTTGAAAAATGTGCGATTTTATGCCCGCGGGCGGGGGGGCCCGGTCGTGTTAGGGTAGCTACCCTAACAAGACCGACCCCCGCGCCCGCGGGCACGTTTTCGACGAAGTTTTGAAAAATGTGCGAGTTTATGCCCGCGGGCGGGGGGGTCCGGTCGTGTTACGGTAGCTACCCTAACACGACCGACCTCCCCCGCCCGCGGGCACGTTTTGGACGATTTTTTGACACCCTCCGGAGACCTCCCAAAACACTCCTCCCGGCACTTCCGGCAGTGATTTCGCTGCACACGCCGTGCACATATATCAAACTAGAGAAAACTAGCGCTTCTCACCCACTTGATCCGCGACTTTTAGCACAATACGGGACCGTTGCAATAGCTCCGAATCGCGACGTGGCCGACACGCGACGCTATCGCTCCGAGCGGACACGGACACGGACGAGACTGGCAGTGCGCTGGGAGGAGCTGCCGAAAGCGGGGGTGCCCAGCGTAAGTCGCCATTTAAAGGCTCGCCTCCGTTGTTTGCGCTGAAGCGATAGATTCCACCGATGTTGGAGAGGAGATACATCCTATCGACATGAGTGCTCCGCCTCCGGCGTTCCATGCATATGTCAGACTTTTCTTGGTTTTTCGCGATGCTTTGGCAAACAGCGATGGAGGCCCTGATCGGCCACGGGACGTGGGGTTTAGAGGGTTAATAGAGTTCTGCGCCGAGAACTATAAGGATATTCCGGAGGCAAGGAAGATGTTTGAGGAGGCCACTAACTCCAAGAACCTGCAGAACTTGACACTGCAACAGCTGCGAAAGAGTGTTGTGAATAACAAACCTGTAGAACAACGATATCTTGTAACGAAGCTTCTTGACAAGAAGGACGGGGATGAGGACCAGAGACTGCGCGATTTTTTCCTTCTCTCTATGGATATGGGTATATACCTACCGGTGCGATGCCTGGTTGGTTATTTCATGACCAGGAGAAAGCAGGTTCTGAAGACGACAGTGTTCATCCCACCAACAGCTGTGAACCCATTTGAGGTGGTTATATACTTATCATACCTCGGCCACACAATGGGAGAGAACGACAACATCGGAATGATGAAGAAGAAACAACCGAAAAAGAAACGAAAAGTGAACCATGCACCATCTGTGTACATACCCACTTTTACGTCGTTCTACAAAGACAACTGTGATCGACTGGAATTCGCTATCAATGAGGTCGTATGGGCATGGAGTTGTTTTGCGGCTCATCTCGGATACACGAACGTTCAGCATATGGTGAAACCATAGATTTACATGAATATGCAGACGTTGAAGTATACGGCGCTAGAGACACGGGAGTCTGGTTATGCCCCGCCGATCCAGAGTACTCGATTCAACACAAAGGATGTGCCACAGAGCAGTACTAGTGGATCGGTGGAGACCTTGAGTGATGAATGCGATACAAACCTCCGAATACTGGCTAAGGAATTTTTGACAGACCTCGAAACCGTATGCACCCACGATAGCCTCTATAGCTTACGGGCTGATCAGATGAGGAACTGGATAGAGTTTTCGGAGATACGGATGGATACCGTATCTGGTTCTGACTCCGGTGAGTTGCCTGCTCGATTTCAGAAGTTTTCGGAGTTGCTATGGAAACCGATACAGGGTATGCGTCATGCGGCAGGGTTCCATGTCGGCATTCACGCGAAACCTGATATTGAACTGACGAAAACCCCTAAAACTTCCGGTAATGCCGAACCCTCTTCGACCAAGTCTGCCCCACCCCCACCTCGTCGAGAGTATATGAACCTCGTGAGCTCCGATAGCGACGAGTTCGAGAAGCCGGTGAATCTTGCCGAGCATGAATCTCGGGTTGCCGGTTACAACATCCAAAAGACTGGTATTGAGCCGCCCATGAAGGGGATATCCAGTCTCCTTCGAATGAATATGGACAAGGTGTGGAAGGGGATGAGAAAGTCACACTTTGTAGCGTACAACTGTGACATGACGGACCTGAGGCACACACACGAAACGTTTGTGAATCAGAGTGAGATTTTATGGGGTGAGGCACAGCTTGTCCTAACAGACCCTCCCTTTAACACGCGAAGGAAGAGGAGCAAACGGAATAGTACTCACGATGTCTTCGGTGAGGATGACATGATCAGTACGGCAGACTTAATAAGTTCCGCGCTTCGGTCAGGTGGGCACTTCATTATAATCTGTGCCATGGCACAGTTTCATGTTTGGCACAGGATACTTTCGGAAACGGCGAGTACGAAAGATGAAGCTGGAAGCGAAGGTAAACCAGAACTCATGCCTTCGTTTAAAGTGGATGCGAATCCACTGGTGTTCATCCGGGATCGCAGTAATGTTGGAGGGAATCCACGGAAGTTTGGGATACAGCCCGTAACGGAGTACGCCGTTCATGGGGTGAAGCGTGGATTGCGACCATCGGAGGAAGCCAGTCTTACTCCATTTGAGGAGAACAATTTCATTCCTTCTACTTTCCCGGCTAACAGGAATGTAATTGACCGGGTGCCAAAACCAAGAGCGGGGGAGTGGTTGACATGGAAGGTACATGAGCCAGGTAGTTCAGTACCAGGTGGGCAGTACATAAGACCGGAGCAGAAGTCGAGGGAGTTGATGAAGGAGTTGACATGTCGCTTCACAAGACCGGGTGATCTTGTCATGGACATGTTCGCGGGAACTTTTTCTACGGGTATGGCGTGCCTATCGCTGACAAAGCATAGGAAGTTCTTGGGGTGCGAGAAGAATAGGCCATGTTTCAGCCATGCGAAGCACCATCTAACGACTCTTATGGCCGAAGTTATTCGCGGGGGGAAGAATGACATCCTGGTTGAACAGGAGGTGGTGGATGCGGCTTCAACGACTTATGAACGGGTTCCACATCGGGACCGAGGTCGGCTTGAATGGGAGGCTCCATTTGGTTACCCCCAGTACCAAGTGATGCCTGGACATATTACTCAGTTCCTAGGAAGATACTGGAAGGACTGGGACTTTGTCGAGAAGTGTGGACAGCGTACTGTAGATCTTTGGGAGGGGAAGTACCGAGGAGCTCTGAATCTTATGGATATGCATATGCTGTTGACTGTTGAAGCCAATCGCTATCGCTTACATATAGCATCTTCTAAGATCCGACATCCCCGTGCTGGTATGGGGGTGTTCACGGAACATAAGATATTGGCTGGGGAAACTATCTGTCATTTCTATGGAACTTTGGTATACACGGATCTGACGAACCGGAAGGAAGGACACTTAACGTATGGAAGTGGCTGTCTCGGAGCAACTCCAGTGCGGTACAAGTTGTTTTCTATGATGGTCACTGTGACTGGTACGGAGTTTCTGCACCTGAGGAACAGACCAGGACAGGCTCAGGATAGAAAGGAGAGCGAAGTTTACATTGTCCCGGCGCCTTTTTGTATCGGGGGCTACATTAACGACGCCGGATATCATGCCGGGGATCCCGATTTATCGGAGCCCCGGTCAAACAGGACTTGAAGTGCCAATGTGCAGGTGGTGGAAGCGAAGTCCGTGATACAGTTTAAGTCAGACCTTTCTAACTATGCTCTACTTCGTTGTAGAGCAGTAAGAGATATTGAGAGGGGCGAAAAGTTTTATTTCAACTACGGAGAGCAGTACGCCTGGGACTGGGCTGTGACATTGGAGCAATAGATGAGTTCAGTACCGAATAGAAAGTAAATATGCTTGTGAGTGTTGCAGCTGCCTGCAATACGCGTTGTTGTACATGTACACTAGAGCTCTTCATCTGTAACGGCGATATTTGCGACCCATTGGGCACCTCAAATTCCTAAAAAGCAGGAACTGCGGAGTCTCCCGGAATATCTGAACCATGCACCCCCCCCACCCCCTCCCCCCCTCCCCAACAATTTCGTTTCATTACCCTGTTTATCTCCACAACATGGGTATAACGCCGAGAAAGCGAAATAGTACGCAGCGGAACAAGAGTGGACAGATGAAGAGAAGAGCATCGGATGATACGAATCAGGCTACAAGCACCGCACTTCCTAAACGGAAGTCGTCCTCGACGAAGGAGAGAGTCAGTGGGCGTCCTTCTACAGGACTCTCTCGCCCATCTCGCAGCAGAGCGTCTTCCGGGATTGCGTCAAGAATTCGTGGATCAGCGAACGATGTCGTGCCGTCAACTGCCGATAATGCAAATCGTGCATCTGTCTCTGCTCCTCAAGAAGATGAGGTAACTCGGCCCAGCGGGTCAGGACAGGAGGGCATGACAACTGGAACCGAAGAGGTTCGTATGACACCAAAACCTTCATGTACCCGGCCGATATCGAAGACCGGAGCTACTGGGGCGCGGGTTACGCCGCCCAGTGGATCTGGACAACAAGGGAAAACGACGAGAAGTCGTGAGAGCCCTAGTATATTAAGATCGTCACGTCCATCCCTGTCTTCTAGAACTGGGGCCGCTATGAATCGTATCATGCCTCGCAATGGGTCCGGACAAGGGAGAAAGACAATAAGAAATCGAGAGACAACTGATAGACGAGTTACTCCTCGACCTTCCTTTCTTTCCAGAACGGGGGCCGTTGCAGCTCGTACGAGGCCCAATTCATCTGATATAGCATGCCATGGAGGAGGACAGACACGGGAGTTGGAGCTCGGAGCCGTGCCAAGGGTGGACACAGAACGCCTGCAGCCTCTCGTGTCTAAGGGTATGGCACATGAGGATAGTTCCGATAACGAAATAACACCGAATCCTGCGGCATTACCGGGGCCTGTCGCCGAAGAGGCTAGGGAAATACCGGAAGATATCCACACTGGTGTGAAATCAACCTCTATGAACAGACGTGATCTTTTATATGAACTGAATTGCTTGAAAGAAAAGGTTAAGACGCTACAAGAGGACTTGATGGTTCGGGGAATTCTAGTGAAGGTCGCTCAAGAGCAGAGTACGGCTTTGAAAAAGAGGCTTGAAGGGAAGGATCTAGTCATTGAAGGGCTAAGAGGGGCACTGAAACAGGAGGGAGATAGGAGTACACGTGCTGGTGAACCTGGGCAGACAGGTCGAAAGAAGCATAAAATTGAGGTGTGCGACGAGTTTCGAGGGGTTGCTCGAGCAGTGTATCACAACATGCTGACGTGGGCAAGGAGAGAAACAAGTGAGCTATGGCTTGAAGGTGAGTCGCTCACCCGAAATTGGGGTAACCGTGCCGAGAAGGTGGAAGACGCAACTGAGAGTGGGGAAGGGCTTATTGAGCCGGAGGAAGGTGGTTCATACATGGTTCCTAAAAACCCCGTGGAGCTCTTGGGCAGTTTTGGCATGTTCACACCGTCGGTAGAGGGGGGACCAGATGCTTTGCTGAAGAAAATGGTTGAAAGCGAGTTGAAGGAGTTGAGCTGAGAAGGTATTAGAAAAGCATCTCTTACCGACAGGTGTATACTGGAACTTTGTGCAGATATGTGCCTTAGGCAGAGAATGCGGCAGACCATGAGTGACGTCGTGGGCGTTCGTAAGAGAAACACGAGGGATAAACTATTTCTGCTCCTGGGGTACGATCTGATTTGGAGAAGAACAAAGCTGGTAGAAGAGAATGCTGACGAACTCACAATGCAGTTGAAGGAAGCGCAGGAGAACATACTGCGTCTTGACGAAAATGGTGTACCGAACAGTTCATGGTGGAGAAAAGCCCCATTTGTTCGTCTAAAGTACTCCAATGCGGACAATGTCGAGGATATGCCGACGGAAGATCAAGACTTGTTCTTCCGAAACCGTGTCGGGGTACAAGTGCTGAAGGAGTTTATTGGGTATGATGTGGAAGACAAGGATACGGGCACCTTTTTAGATGGCACAATACTGTTGCTCGCACGTTTTGACGCTTGGGTGTTGACGGTTGTGAGCCTTCTAAGTACGGATGTGTCAAGGGGTGGCCAGAGACAGAAACTGTTTACAAAGAAGTTTGCCGAACTGCTACCTCTCTGTTTAAAGAATGTTCTGGGGGATGTTAGGCAACGTGTCTTGAGGACCAATTCCAGCGAGTTTCATAATTTTGGAACGACAATGGAAGATTGGACTAAGGTTCTTGGTAATGACATGAGAGAGGCTACATTTGGATATCGAATGCCGTCGAACGGAAGACTTTACCTCACTGTGAAAGAACAATTTTTTATTGACAGTGTGAGCCGAAGATTGGGGTCTATTAGCGATGTTTCGTTGGTGAATGCGAGGAAGGGGATATGGAGTTCAAGGAAATGGACATGAACGATTTCGGAAGTAACACAGGATGACAAGAAAAGGCACCACAAGGTGAACATGTAGAGGATGGAGCCCTTAATGTTTAAGGCTGTACAAGATCAACGTGCTCAGTTGGTCCTTCATCTGAATCATGATAGAATCGATTGATGTAGAATCGGTGTTGAAACCATTGAAGTGGAGGACAAAAAGGTGGAGCAGGGTAGTTTGATCGAACAACATGGACAGTTCCCTGTAGTGCAGAAGCCGGAACCATCCCGTACCAAGGAGTTAACTCTACGATAGTCTCCGCTTTGGAATGACGAGGGAACGGAAGAGTGTGGTTCTTTTCATCGTTTGTAGCCCACCGTAAAGATATGCATTTCAATATGTGGTCGATGTTTGTTGCGGGGGGTAAAACCTCGAGATACCGGACGAATGCCACCTCTGGTGCGGTAAGTGCAGAATCAAGGAGAGATATTCGAATCAGAGCGACTACCTGGGCAACCCAAGTCTCTGAATCTTCTCCGCTTACCAATACAGTGGAGAACTTAGGCTTTCTACTGGGACCAAATGCTGGAGAAGCGAAGACACGTTGGATGATGGGGTATTTGGGTCGTCCCAGATTAAATGCCTTAGAAGACGAATCGAAGTGTTCAAGAGTTGGAACGAAACCGCCTTCCACGAGGGCCGAATTCACCAGAGTTATCCTTGTCTTTTCTGGGAAGTATGTAATAGAGTGCTCATCCAGTGTTTCTTTCACGAGACTGAGGAAAGGAGGAAGGGCCTGTTCACCAATTTGATCAAGAATCGACCTTGTGTCCGTACTTGAGAACATCTCTCTAACAGCAGTCCATGTTTTTGAACTGGAAATACTTGAAACACAATGTTGAAGAGCTCGTAAAGTGAAAGAACGCCTTCTCATTGCAAACCGAGGAAGCTGTGTGGAAGTTCCTGGTAAACCTGGATTACGCTGGTAAGGAGCCAAGAAAGCGATAAAACGAAACTTTCCTCGCATTGTTTGCAACTTCGTTCTGTCTTTCCACAGCTGTGAACGTGGCACACACTATTCCAAAAATCTTTGATTAGTAGTACAGCTGTGAACAGTGTACGTTCTATACATATCCAGAGTGAAAGCTACACGGCAATTTGGTTACAGGTCCAAGTAAGTTGTACGTAGCTTTACCGATGTTGCACAGTGTGCAGTGCACACTGTGCACAGCTTCAAAATTTGTTCTCCTTGGCACGTAGTGACAAACGTCTATTAGGAAAAAAGCCTAAGGTCACGGTTTTCTGTCAAAAGTGTTCTACTCTTATAGTGTTACATGCGTATATCGAGAATTAAACTCCATCAAGAGCTATCGTATACAAAATCTCACCTATAACGCGTCAGCGCCACATTGACATTTTAGACTTCCTTCTTGCCGATGTCAGTTTAACCTTGTATTTGTCTACGTGTACTGAACAAAAGGCGTTTCTTGTTCGCATTTTGATTAGTTTATACGCTCCTTGTCTAAACTATTTGTAGACTATGATGATTGCAGTAGAAGAAGTAGTGTAATCTTATAATGAAGACAAACAATTTAAAATTTCGTATCGAACCCACCCCGATCTGCCTCCATTTTGGAAGCTCTGCTTATGTGCATTTGAACCGAAAACAACTGTTAACGAAACTGGTGTAGAGTACAACCTCATTGTTCAATCTTCTTTCTAAAGTATCGCACACATTCTTGTTACGATGGATATCGCTCATACGAAGGCAGTGCGAAACGAAGTTGATAATCTTGAGCTAGCAAGATTCAAACGCGAACTATCAACACGTCGCTTTGCAGGTGTGGAATTGATCTCGGATTTACAAGTCGATATATTGACGGATATGGCGAAGAGGAGATACAAAGAAATCACGAACTTTATTGAAGAACGCAAAGGCTTGGAAGAATGTTATGATGACGAGTTCGTCGACGCTTTGAGAGAAACTACAGAAGAGATTTACAAGGAATACGTCTGCATTGTGCACAAGCTAAAGATTAATGCCCAGACTCCTTTCTACTTTACCGAAACGTTTCCACAGTCTTTACCAAAAACGGTGCAGGCCTTAATTCTTGAGAAGAAAACCCGAAACGCTTACGAAAGGGCCAAGAACAGCGCTTTTAGCCGCTCAATCATATCGAAAAGGGTTGATAAATCTTCTGCGCGCCTTCGTCAAAAGAGGAGTTTGGTCTGATGTAAGAGGCTTTATCAACCTAATATGTTATTGGCCTGTGAGTTTTGACCTTGAACATCCTCTAAATTCTATGGATTCGTTCTCTGGTAAACAAAACCATTAGCATTGATTGCGTGCTTCCTCTTCGGGCAGGAAGCACTACCGATCGAATAGTACATGTTCCCTCCACTTTGTCTTCCTTGCTCATCATCGTCTGGATCGTCGCCCTCATTAAAGCCTTCATCAGACCTATCATCCGACTGATTTTTAGTTACTTTCTCAGCTTGATCACGGTCCTCAAACTCATCTCTGTCCATATCTGCCTCCGCAGAGTCCAGACGCGCCTTTGGAATGCGATTGCTTCTCACAGGTCTCTGCGACGCATGTCCATTGGGTCCATAAATATGCCACTCTCCTGAATCATGAAAATCATAGCGTTCTGCGCCTACAATTTGTCGCGATGACAAACCAACAGGGCTAACTCATCCTCTACTATGTTGCATAATAGCAAATCTAGTCGGATCATGTGCCGCAATAGAACCATTAGGCATCGACACGTACGCAAGACGGAAACCTCTTGTATTTTTACTCGTACTCGGCACGATAACTCTCTACACATTCATAGTATCTACGGCGTGCATCGCAGGCAACACAGCACGAACTTCGCAAGTTCGCGTGCCAATTGATGTCATCGGCAAAAACTCTGATTCTGCAGAAGAACTGCGACCAAGACTTCTTCCTCCATCGCTAGAACTGCTGGCTTCCCTTAGATCCCCATCAGAACGCCTAGAGAACCGCAAGGTGGTTTTTTTGTCCATGGGTCCGGCAGTCAAACCCGCTTGAAGCACTTCCACTGGGACGAGCTGAGATTGAGGAACAGGCAAAGGCGGTGCATGCTCCATACCGTGACTTTTAGGGTCTCCTGCATGGTGGTATTCGCTGCGTAATCATCAGGGGTGTGATGTGGAACGAGAAAATCGCTTCCAGGCACCCGCTCGCTGGAATATGATGACTGTTATAGTCCCAGCTTGCCACCTCTTCTTGCGAACTGGGAGTTATCAGACCATCAAGACGCGTTATAACTGTAGAATGTTCAACGAAAGTCGTAGATTGCTGTTCAGTGTTGCCGCTGTGTTCTGCAAGAGAGTTCTACGATAGCGGCAAGTGAGCTCAATTCCGCAATGGCATCTCCGCACAAAAAATGCACATACATGCACAACAGATTCGGAAGTTTCATGAAGATTGCACCATTACGGTTTATGCTGCAATCTGTTCTGCAACCACCTGCTACATTAAACGTCTTTTTGTAGCGTTTTTGTTTAGCTTTAGTCTCGAAATGTAGATGCCATGCAGCTCTTTCAGGTGGAGTGCATGCGTTCAGCAAGAGAACCTGAGCCTTGTGCTTCGCGGTAACCTCGTTTGAAGTTTAAGCGGACGACCTCTAGGATACGCGAGAACTTGGGATGACCACCAGCGCACAGATGAAGAGACTCCCTGCACAGGCGAAGAGGAAAATGCTCCGCCCCGTCGAGGATGAGGCCTCGATTAGAGTCTACCACAAGTGCATGACGGAATGACTCAGTCAATCTCCTCCCTTCTTTTGCGACGCGGACGACATGCACGCCCTCGAGCAATTGCGCGAGATTCTCGAAGCTCTTCATTTCCGGCGTGCCTCGTTGGAGCTGTAGGCCGGAGGACAATGATTGGACAAGCTGGTTGAGAGACAGCAATGAGCGCAAAATAATCGAGTGGCTGGCAATTTTCTGCTCACATTCGGCGGCAAAATCGGAACCACAAAGCGCATGAACTGCGTTAATGATGGCAACCTCCATGCATTCGCCGTCAACTGCACGTCGAAAGATTGGACCGAACCCTCGCGTCACGTACTGGGAGAGACGACCGTCACTTGGTCGAGCTCCAGCGGGCTTTGAAACAGTTACAACAAAGCCAGGGTATCGTTGTAAGTATGCTTTCAAACGGGTGAGAGCCGTTTTCTGACCATCTTCATTGGAACCATCTTTGGAAGCAGTGAACCAGAAGGGCTCGGGACTTTGGTCCCTGCGAACATTTCTTACTTGAGGATTGATCGGAGCGATGCGGGTCAGGAATGTTCCAACTCGAGGCAAAAAGAGGTTGAGGGTGTCAATTTGGATCTCGTGGAACCGGCTTTCTCCCCCTCCGAACCCTTTAGCGCCGTAATACTTGTCGCCTCTGAACATTACCCGATTCACTTCCCAAGCGATGGACGAGGCATCGTGCTCTTTTGTATGATGTGTACGGGGTGCTCTGGAGAGATTTGCATCTGATTCAATTACAGCACCACGATCTGTAGCATTCGAGCTGGTAGACGGTCGCTGTTGTGCTCCACAATGTTCGACAGTACTACGAAGAGGGGTTGGAGACAAAAAGATGTCATTCGGAGGTACATGTGTGTCAGTATCATTGGGTGATGACGACTCTCGGGGCTGTTCCGTGCACAAGGGTGCTTCGATGTTGAGTATCTCGTTTTGAATACGCCTCGTTGCGTCTAGGATGGTGCCTTCGTTTCCATCTATGAGTTGGGCAAGTCGTGAAATGATATCCATTCTGCTTGATGTATGGGGATCCAAAACCGCTTCAAGGGCTCGTCTTCGCTTTGTCGCACGTCGCCTCACATTTCGACGCGCGTTCCGCTTCCGCTTACTATTCCAAGCTCGCGGAGCTTTCGCCTGTTGCTACCGCGATAGGGTAGGGCATAGCGTAGACTGCGTGGGGAAGCTTGTGTATGTAGGGAAGAGCCGCAGCGAAAATGCAAGAGTTGGGTGGGAAAGAAGGACCGAGTATAGTGGATCAGGCCAGGATGGCAAAAGGGGGAACAGCAATTTCTTTAGTAACGAGCAGAAAAACGGAAAGGGAAACAGAGCATACCGGATTACATGGCTGCCGTTGGCTTGTCGGTTCATTATTGAAGTTGATTGGGTTGCGTTTCAATGTTCCCGAACGTTTCCATCGCCAGCTGCGGGCTTTCGATTCCGTTTGAGGATGTCTGCCGCCAACAGCATTTCTCCTCTATCTCGAGCTTCCCGAGGAGACTCCTTGCGGAACGGATTTTGTTTCGAAGTGGCACAGACTTCAGAAAATGAAAGGAGCGCGAAGAACAGCATTTCTCGTTTCTATTCGGGCCAGAACGCCTCCCCAACACCTGAAGAGCGCCAGAGCAACCTCCGAACAGCTGCTTTTGGAAAGAAAGTGACAAAGTTCCAACAAACGGAATCTGTCCAAACAATGGCAATGGACGTGGACACTGTCACACCTGAGGAGCGTAGCAATGACGGCGGTTTCCTAGATTTGAGCTCAATGTCTCGTCCTGATCGGTCTAAGTCTTCTTCCTTCACTTTCGACGTCACCCCAAAGCCAATGACAGAGGAACGCCGAAGAGCAAGAGAGAAACTTGCTGCTCATGCTGTGAACGTTCGCGCTGTTGGGGAGGACGAGTGTGGCTGGTGTGCACGACACCCATGGTCTGTGAACATTCGCGACTCGAAGAAGAGAGCACGTTCACATTATACGTCCCTCCCTCCGCGCTCACGGATAATCGAGGAACGAAGAATGGCGGTCTTTCTCCCTTTCAAAGACAGTTTTGGTCCATCAAGAAAGACAACTACGACGTTCTGATCTTCTTCAAGAAAGGGAAGTTGTATGAATTGTATGATGTTGACGCCGACATTGGTCACAGGGTACTTGGTCTCAATTACACGAAAGGTGGTCGAGTTGATATGCGATGTTGTGGCGTTCCCGAACAAGTTTTCGACAAACATACCGCGCGGCTTGTGGATTTGGGATACAAAGTAGAACGAGTTGAGCAGACGGAAACCGCCATGGCGGCTGAGAAGAGAAAGAATGCGTCAAGTGGGAACAAGTCATCGTTGTGCGAACGTTCACTGGTGCGTATTTTGACTAAGGCGACTGTGAGTGATGATGGCCTGCTCAGAGACCATCGTTCTCTTTTTGTCATCGCTATAAATGAGGCAGGGCCCGAGCCCTCAGAGCATGTTCGAAGCGGCCAAGAACGCCAAAAAACAGCGAAGGGAGGGGATCAGATGTCAACAACAATTGGGATCTGTTATGTCGATGTTGCGTCAGGAAGTATTAACATCAGACAGTTCCGTAACGACGCCCGGCTGTGTAAGACTGAGAGACTTGTCGCTTTCCTAAAGCCCCATGAGTTTATCATTGATTCATCGACATGCGACGAGCGCCTGCTAAACATTGTGCAATGTGCTACCCGGCGAAATGAAGCCGATTTGCTTGATCTCGCTAAGAAGGATGGTTTTCAGCCAATGACAGAGTCTCTCCTGGCTACATACCTCTTGGTTCGTCCTCCACCACTCAGCACAAGGACGAGTACGACAGGGTGTGTCAATATATCAAGCAGAATTCACTCGGTTCAAAGGCTCTTGGAGCTATGTCATCATACCTGAAGTCATTGATAATCGATCGAGAGACGCTTTCCATACGGAGTTACAACTTACTTCCTTCGCCAGGAAAAGGCGATGACGGTCATAACGATGCGCAACTTATCACTTCATCAGGCTACCTTCTTATGGACGCCTCTACAATGTAGAGTCTACATTGCAGAATTTGGAAATCTTAACATCTACCATGGACGGTTCAGAACGAGGAACTCTCCTTTCGTTTATCGACAGGGCGCGAACACCTGCCGGGCGTCGCCTGCTGAAGCGATGGATATCGGAACCCCTTGTATCTTCAGAGGAAATTGAGGATCGGCTTCAGGCTATAGAAGACATCCACGTGGTTGAAGACGAAGATGGAGGTCGTAGTCTGAGCCTTGTACTCAAACAGCTTAAAACCCAAAAGGATCTTGAACGAGCGCTTCCAAGGTTGCATCGCCAAGCCACAACAGCGAACAACGCGGTTATGTTTGATGATACAAATAAGTGTATGGTGAAAGACGTCGTGCTTGTATTACGAAGTCTGCAAGACTCCTTATGTGCGCTGGAAACTTTGGGTGGAGTGTTAGATTCGTCTAATCCCAAGTCAGATCGACTCAAATGGCTCTGTGCCACAGATGGTGGGATTCCAGATGACGCTTTGGACAAGCTTACTTACTTCCTCGGAGAAGCGTTTGACCTCGAGAAGGCAGAGACTGACGGTGAGATCGTTCCCAAGGAAGGGGCGATTCCTTCTTACGATGCATGCCGTGAAGCTCTTGATGAAGTTGAACACAATGTTTCGCTGAAGCTTCGAAAATGGCAAACGAAGCTGGGCGATAAGGCCATCAAGTTTTATCATCGTGGGAAAGAACCATATCAGCTGGGGATTAAATTGGCCACCCTTAAGGGCCACACGCCAAACGATTTCGAAGTAGTATCAGAAAGCAAATCCGCCAAGAGGTTCTACACAAGAAAGATCAAAGGTCTTGTCCGTAAGCTTAAGGTTGCCTCAGAGGCGTATGAAAGTGCGTCAAGCTCCGTTGCACGAGACACTATGCGCCAATTTGATCAGGAATATACCACATGGAAGGTTATCAGTGAAATATGCGCAGAAGTAGATGCCTTGATTGGGCTTGCATGCGCCAGCAGAGACGAAGGAAGTGGGCCTATGGTTCGCCCTACAATCTTATCAAATAGCCACCCGCATCCTGTTATTGATCTTTCAGAGCTACGACATCCTATTCTGGCCAGCGTTGTACTACTAGGCCCAGGCGGCGACAGCTCGGATATCATGATCTTAACAGGCCCAAACGCAGGAGGAAAGTCTACACTTGCTCGTCAGATCGCTATTGCAGTCATACTAGCTCAAGTCGGATGTTTTGTCCCGGCGAGAGCATGCACATTGCGACCGTTTGAAGATATCTACGTCCGGATGGGAGCTAGTGATGACCTTGCTCGTGGAAGGTCAACGTTCATGGTTGAAATGGAAGAAGTCAGTAATATATTGAACAACGCCGGGAGTCGCTCACTGGTAATCGCAGACGAAGTAGTTCGCGGAACTTCAACGCATGATGGCTATGCTGTTGCATATGCGGCTTTAGACCACATTGCAATGGTTAAAAAATCCCTGACAGTATTCTCTACGCACTACTCACAGCTTGGAGACGATATCGTTGCACTGGGTGACCAGGGGTGGCGGTCGTCTGCAAGAATCTTTGAAATGGCTGCAAAAGTTAACGAGAAGACGAAGAGTATCACGTTCTTGTATAAGCTTTAAGCTGGCAGCAGTGGGAAATCTCGTGGTGTTCATCGTGCGAGGGTGGCTGGAATACCTGCTTCAATTGCCAATGTGGCTGAGGAAGCATCCCATGGATTCGATCATTCATTGGCGCAGAGGTTGTCAGCATCAAAGTTCAAGAACATCAATTATTCTTTGGACGAAGATGAAGAAGTTGCGATGAAGGCTATAAAAGGTCTGTAGGTTTCAAGTAAGTGCGGGCGGTTACATCAGGGTCAGCACAAAATCTCTCGCTCAGGCTTCGTTCACAGAGCGAACGCACTGGTCTCCGTAGACTTTTCTCTTCGTTCAACTGGAACCGTTGGTACACGCCTGGAACAACTGACGTTGAGGATCTTTGACCGTCAACAACCCCATCGCACGGCAAAACCATTGCAAAGAGAGTACAAGCAGAAAAGGAAACTTAAACCCATAAAGAAAGAAAGAACATGACAAGCAGAAAACTCTATGAACGAAAGAACAGATGTTTACCGAGGAGTTTCCGGCGAGGACCCTTGTCTCCTTACTTTCGTACAGTGTACATTGTACACTGTACGAAAGTAAGGACGATGCGTATGAAGTCATTGACGTAAATCCATCCGCGCTGGAACGTAAGTCTTCTTTTCGCCTTTTACCCCTGCAGGCTTCTGTTAGAATCAGTTCAACAGCGGGCGGCCTGTGTGCGCAGCTTCACAGAGTTGTATAAACGCCGTGGAATATTATTTGTGACAACCTCTGCACACTTTAGAATCGGCACAAGACGCTCGGGAGAACAGCTTCGTCGTCGTAATCCTTGGTTCACAGACTGCTATTTGGGAGAATGACAGACCTGGAAACGCTTGCGCAAGCCATCTCGAAGACTTTCTCTCCAAACCAATCGGAACGGCGAGCCACAGAAGCATTTCTACAAGAGAAGTCTTCACATCCAGCATTGCTAACCGGTCTGTTACAGCTCTTATCAAATGAGTCAACTCCCGTATACGTACAGCAAGCAAGTGCGGTCTACGTCAAGAATCATGTAATCAAGATCTACTCGAATGCAGAGTGGGACAAGGTTTCGATAGCCGAGAGGGACAGCGTAAAGGGATCTCTTTTGGGAATTCTTCTCGCGTCCCAACCTATGGTTCGGAGGTAACTAAGCGAAGCACTTGCGGTTGTCGCTGAGAACGAGTACCCAGAACACTGGCCAAACCTTGTCCCACAACTTGCGACTGTGATATCCGAGATACTCGGCCCGGCGTCTGGAAAGAAATCAGGGAAAGAGATTAGTCCTTTGATTGACTGGCATAAACTGCAAAGGGCGATGGAGACGCTGGTAGCCATTTTCGATCGGTATACCGAGCGTGAACCGAGCAATGAGCTCTATACCGAGATTAAGTTTTCCTCAACTCATGTACAGGACAAAGTCAAAGCTCTGTTTTCTATGTTCGTTACTATAATCTATGATGAGAGTGAGATGATAAAACCAGGTGTGGTCCAAATTGTCCTCTAGAATGCGTCTTTGCTTTGCAAAACGTTCTATTGCTTATCTTCGCAAGACTTTCCGGAGTACTTTGAGGACAATATGAAAGATTTGATGACGTATCTTCGTCAGCTACTGGTATTTGACAATGAGGTTGTGGACACAATTGGGCATGACGATTACAGTCCAAGCTGCCATCTGCAATCCGCAGTCCTAGAAGTCGTCAACTTATACGCAGCTAAATTTGACGAGGACTTTCGTCCGTACTTGAAGACGTGTCTCGAGGACGCATGGTCCCTTCTTGTTCGTCGTGGAAACAGCGTAAGGTATGATAATGTGGCGATTAATGGGATGAAGTTCTTGACAATTGTTGCCTGAGGCCCAGATCATCATCATTACGAGAATGAGAAGCCCCTTTCTGAAGTTTGCAAGAGCATTACCATCCCCAACATGTTGTTGAGAGCAGATGATATTAATCTTATCGAAGGCAAACCTACTGAATATCTACGAAGAGACATGGAAGGATCAGATGTGGGAGCAAGATGGATTGCTCGCATAAGCCATTAACCAGAAGACGAGGTGCCATGGAACTGGTGAAAGGTCTATGCATTTACTACGAAACTGCGATAACGACAATACTGTCCGGGTACGTGAAAGAAATGCTATCAAAGGAGAATGACTGGTATAAGCAAGATGCTGCCCTGTACATCGTCACAGCATTGGGATGGAGGAGTGGAACTGCAACTGAGGGGGCTACAGAGAAGTCCTCGCTGATAAACGTAATGGAATTCTTCGAGAACTTTGTGCTACCACAGCTTCTGGAAAGCGTGAAGAACCCAGAAGCTTTAGAAACTCCCATATTCGCAGCAGATCTAATCAAGTACGCGATGTCTTTCTGGCAGCAGATATCAATTGACGGGTGCATTAAAGTGGCAGGTATTTGCGGAAAGCTTCTGCGTGCTGAAAAGCCGATAGTTAGGAATTACGCAGCGTCCTGTATTGAACGTATTCTAGCTATGATGAAAGTAGTCGACCAAGGCACAGCCAATGGTTCAACAGACCGGCAGCACAAACAAAAAGTGCCTCGAATTGGAAAGGAACAGATTGAAGCGATGCTTCCGACCTTCTTGCCAACTGCGACATTGGCAATGAAAAATACTGAACAGGGGAACGAATATCTTATGCGTTTGGTTCATCGCTTTTGTTCTGTGGCAAGAGATCTTATGGCTCCGTTCATAGGAGAATTACTGCCAGTTCTGGTGGAGATTCTGAAAGAAGTCACATCAAACCCAAGGAATCCACACTTTAACCATTACCTCTTTGAATCCATGGTGGCTATTATCCGGTTTAATGCGAACAAAACATCGGTTGCAAACTTCAAAGAGGCTTTGATGGAAACTATGTGCAATATTCTAGTAATTCATGTGACTGAGTTTGGACCATACGTCTTTCAAATCCTGTGTCAACTCATGGTACCTTAAGACAAAATGCTTCCGGATACATACGATAACCTGCTTCCTCCACTACTGGCACCTCAAATGTGTAGCTCTGAGCACTATGTTTCTATTCATGAACTTCTAACTTCGTTCAGAAGCAGTTGGCTGCGCATTGCGAACTCGAGCTGGAGCTATTCCAGTACCTTGATAAATGTACACATGTACACAGCTTTTCGCGGAGGTATGCACGAAAGTGCTACTTTCTTTTCAAGTGTGGGTGCCGGTGAAGCGTTCTTTGTAATCAGGTTCTACTGACCTCCGACATTGTTCTTGAATGGAATGGGTACATATGGGTCAGTTCTCTGCCAAAGCGGTCGTGAACTATGAGGCTGATACGGGCCCCACCGGCAAGCTCACTAGTCGCAATTGGAGCTCTTGGGCGACCATCAAAAGCATCTGTGAAGCTAGACGCAAAACCCGTAAGGACATGTAGCAATGTCCTCACTTGAAAAACCGCTACCACGTAGTTCTGGACCTGGGCGGCCAGCTGCTCTCTTACTTCTGCAAGCTGCGTCTTTATCTTGGCTCGAATAGAAGGTAAAACGTGTCGAATATGCTCCATCAGCATGGTCCTCAATATTTCCGCCAGATACTGGGAATCCATCTTTGCAGCGTACGGCACGTAAACGGGATGACTCTTGAAGAAAGTCCTCTGCAGCTCTGGATTGGAGTACTGTCGCTTTCTTGTCCAGGTCTGCTTGTTGTTCATCACTACAACATAACCTCTGTTAAGGAGGATTATACGTCTCGGAAGCATATGAAGTGGGTTAATGTCGGTGTCCAAAAGGTCCAAGTTTGGTGATGACACCCAGAGTTCTGAGACGTTTGTAATCCACATGGCGTGCCATTTACAATCCCTAAAATGTAGTTAGTTCAGTGTCGGACGAAGGAACCGCATGGATCATATGATATTTCTCGAAGGGTGAATTATACTCAATACAATAGAAACGCATACTCATTGTTTAGAACAGCCTATCGCGGAAAGCTGAACTCGCTCCTGGAGCAAGTATCAGTTCTCATTCTTCGCAAGAACAGTAAACGAGCTAGGCGATGCATGCAACATTGATTACTGCGAGACGGAAGCGCAGTGTTCAAAGATTTTCCCTCATAAACGCAAGCGTTGTGTTACCAAGAACGAAACGTTGATTCTAAGTTCTTCTCAAGAGCCACAGATCAAAGCATCTGTACAGCTTCAGTAGTGGAGACCAAATCATTCGGCCAGTTCTCCAGATCCTCCAAGTCCATTTCAAAATCACCATCATCAACCTTATCACATGTTATACTCTCGTCATCTAGAAATCGGTAATACATCGTCCCACTTCTGGATGTTTCGGCAAAGTTGGCTGTCATCGCTTCATTTGCATCACCGAATCGTAACGCAGTATAATCAGTCTCTTAATGTTTCTTCACGACCTGTCTTCGTACATCAAACAAAGACTGATTGAATGCGCAAAATATAAGTTTGGACACCTTTCCCTGCTGCAGCCGGTTTCGAGCAGGCGTTCTGACTCTGCTCTGTAGGCTGAAACTACGCTCTACGCTCGAAGATGACGGACTAGAGCACAAAACCCTGAGCGCAAACTCACGAAGGAGGGATGTCTTAGTGTATTCGATCCAGTAATAAACCGGTGTTTGGCTGTACATCATTAGAGAAAGTCTTGTAATAGGATCTTGCACTTGTGAACGCCAGCTCATACGAACGGATACAAAAATTCCTGACATATTCTCTCAACCGCTCCATGTTCGCCCCCTTCGCTTGGCACTTTTTCATTTGCGGGATAAGCATCGGACTTCACGAATGATAGAACCTGCTGAACAAGGTGGGGACGGAACGCTCCCAAGTTTTCTGACAGGCTTCTGATGTCTAACATGTATGCAACATGATGAATTGGTGTGACCAAGGGAACTTTTTGTCCCTCCCCGCTCATTCTTCTTTCAAAAACGTTAATGATCTCTGATTTTCTTTCAGCAGTGTAAAAGGAAGTCGTGGGCAGTCGCTTTAGCTTCTCTAATAGTTGGACAGTGGCCGGATATACCTCAGAAAGAAGAGAGGACTCGTCATCAAATATTCTGAGATACTGTCGAACAAGACGAAAAATATGATAAACATCCAAAAGCTTATCGTACAAAGCCTCATTTCGAATCGTTGCCTTAAACAGATCTCGCTTCTCCCTGTTTCGCGCGCCGTACAGACTAGAGTGGAAATCAGGGCACTCAATTAGGTCGTGTAAAACTACCTTGCTTCTTAAGAAAGAAGCAAGCATCCGCTCTGATGACGCGAACCGCGTTTGTGCCATCTTGCATGGAAGTATTGCAGTAGGAGGGAGTCGGACTCTGCCATATTGATCCGATTCGATTGATGATCGGCATCGTGGCGTCCGAAGATTGTAGCGCGTCTTCAACTCTTTAAAACGGTGGTACAACTTGGGGTGATTCCGGAGATCTCCAATAACAGTAGAAACCATTGTAATAATCTCATTAATCCACTTCAACTTACCCATGTCCTGCATTAAAAGATTCGCCAAGTGCGTCTGGTCTTGGCAGGAAATCATGAAGTTGTGTCGTTGCAACAAGGTTTGCTTCGCTTTGACACACGAACTAGTGTTGTCACTTACAACGGCACATATACGTTGCATGTCCCCACCGAATTCTAACCAAGCATCTTCAACAACCTTAGCGTAGAAAGCTGCGTCGCAGCTAGTAGATCCCGTGTAAATTGACTTCAAAAAGAACGTCTTTCGAACCTTTTCCATTCCAGAGAAAGAAAGTAGTACATTAACCACACCTTCATTATTTGCATCTGTCCATCCGTCAAAGATCAATGTCCCGTAAGACTCTTTGAGAGCTGCAGCAATCGATTGTTTCACGCGGTCGTGCATTGACTCGTAGTAAATAGAGATATTCTTAGAACTCATTCGCTGCGGATCGGGTAGTTGCTTGCTTAATTCACGATTAGCGAGCCTAATAATCTGGTAGAACTCATCGGACCCCTCTGTGCGACTAAGTAAAGAAAAAGGCAGCATATGCTTCACAAAGAAACGCGTAATAAGATCATTAAATCGTGATCTACGCTCGCGAGAACTGAGACTTACTTCACTGCCTGATTGATCCGCTTTGGTGCTCGAATACGCCACCGGCTTTGGCCTATCTGAAAACGGAGCATCTGCATGAGAATCTCGCAGTTGAGTTCTCTTCGAGAACGATGTGCAACGCCGTTTCTTAGATATAACAGGAGTAACAGCACGGCCAAATAAATCAGAACCCCCACTATGAACATTGTTGCGATAATAAGCGTCTAGTCGTTTGTCCTGCCGCAATCTCGAAAGTTCCTGTGAAGTTGTATGTTTGCATTTAACGGCATGTTCTCCGAGTCGTGAGGCGTTGATGATTTGGGCCTTGCTGTGCCAAGAGCACGATCGGCATGTTGTGTAGAACTTCGGCGTTGCTCCCTGTTTTTCGTCCTCTGGAAAGGCGCGCAGCTCAAATAGCTCATCAACCCACCATTTTTTGGGCTTCGTGCGCTGCGCGCCACTGGAGCCAGAGAAAGTACTGCTACGGTTGGTCGAGGGTTGACCGGGAGAAATATTCTCCGACATGTTCACCCAACAAACCTCAACGAGGAAACCTGAACAAGAAAATATACAATGCAGTAGGAACGTGGCACAAGGGATGGATGGGTACCAAAAGAGAATGGAGTATAGTAAACCAGCGTTTGGTTGCGGTGGACCCGAAAGACAATGGGGTACTGCAAGTAAAGAGCAGAAACAGTAATGTAGAGAAGTAAGCAGCGTTGAATTTGGAACGCGATATCAGTGCGCAAGCCAAAGAGGGGAGCGTGCGAAGAGAGTATATGTGTTCGTTGTGTTAGGGTTATGGTTTTATAAATTTGAAACAAGATTCACGGTGCTAGCTAGCGGCTCTCTAGAAAAGTTTAAGAGAAAACAGTGTGCAGCATAGAAGTGACAACAGAAACAAATGGCGCAGATAGTTACACTGCTTTCATAATGATGGCTCGGCTGACAATGAAAGTGAGCCATGAAGGCAAGAAAGTACTTTCCACTCCTTGCGGCCTCATCCATGTAAAGAGCGCATTTTCTTTCTACACGTGTTGGAAGTTTTCAAAGTTTCAAAAGCCGGACTTGAAAAGATTCCCTGGGATTCTTTCCGGTGGGAAGAAACCCTTTTAGGAAAGTTTCGTTTTGCCACCAACTTGGGTAAGGAGTATTGCCATTCCATTGCTTTCTAACATGTCCGTGCTCAATGGAGCGAATAGTCTCCTCCACAGCCGTTGCTGTTCTTCTGGACGTCTTTTTGTAGTGTCTTTTAAATAGCGGGTGTGCATGTTCGTATATGCCTGCGTCGTAGTACTTGATACTTCCCATACGGCGAATATCGTCCACGAGATGATCGAGAAGATGAAACTTCAGAGTTCCCAGTCTGGAGGGATGAAAATCCGCCAGAGTCTTTGTTGCGGAACGCTTGAAGGCTTCAATCTCCGAACTAAGACACAGGAGAGAGCTTTCAGTCCAATACGGGTCACGATTGTATCTGAATAAGGTCGAAAGTAAGTCCGAGTACTGAGAGAAAACGGTTGTGATTGGGGCAACGTCCTGTTCTCCACAGCATATGTCAAAGAATGCTCCTATGAAGGGAAAGACCATGTCAAGTGCTTTGTCGTTTTTGGCCTCCAGCATTCCACGGAGACCGTCTTTCGTGAAGATACAATTCAAAAATTTGCCTTTCTCCTGCGTGGAGAAATCGATATGTAAACCTTTGGCAGGAGAATCGCGTTCCATGGCAGCTAGAATTGCGTTTGCATGGTTGAGGAGTTGGGTGCGTATCGTTCGAAATGAACGCGATGCAGATGTTCCTATTGTGGTGCACAGGGTGTCTGACTGCAGTCTCTCGATTGTGGCCGTTTTTATCAACTTTGAGATGCCGAGATGCAAGTTGTGTAATGGTTTAAATGAGAACAGACTGTATGGAGACAATCCCGGGATCATTCCAAGGCTTACGGAAGTTTCGAGGAACGAAGGAATGATAGATATGGAATTTGAACGCATCAGAGTATCCGCTTGAGATCTCCTCTCCCTCGCACGACGTGGACGTCTTTCCGCCTCGTCTTTTTGTGCATGTTGTAAGATAGCTGTGTATGTCTTTTGGATGCTTTTCGTGTGCTTTTGAGAACGTCCGTTGAATGGGGTGGGAATAGGACTGCATAAAGATGAGCGAGGGGCTTTGCATCTATGACACGGGCTTTCCGTTTTGGTCCCATGAAGAATGGACAGAATGTCCTTAGCCTCAGGAATATCCGCCCAATAACTTGCAAGCAGAGGATGGCACACTCGACTTAGTTTGTCTTCGCCGATGAACTGAAAACCTTTCTGCGTGAGATTTAGAATGGGCTCCAGGACTTGACGAAGAGATTCTTGAAGGATTTGCATCCTGGACTCGCGTAGAGACTTGCTAGAAACAAATGGCATTGCGTCTGCTTCAGATGCGGAAACCTCGATCAGTGTGGTAGGGAAGTATGCCACTACTGTGAGGTCATCACGGATACACTTACGGCGAAGCTGGTCGTAGAAGTTGAGAAATATGAGGTGAAGAGGATAGGCGGTAACCGATGTTTGCTTTAGAGTTGTTGAAGACTTATCGGTGTATACCTGCAGAAGACCTACGAAAGATTCACTGTAACTTATTTCTTGGGAGTACCACACTATTCTACTATCCAAAGAGCCCATGACCATTTCCTTAAGTTTTGAGGTGGCGTCTCTTGCGAGAGAGCCGGACATGGGGTGAGATATTTTCGTGGGGTGGGTCTGAGGTATAGGGTGGAAGAATGTGTTTTCGTTGTTAGCCAACTGGAGCTGTTTCACAAGTGTCTGAACGGGGTCTCTCGTGTAGAGGGTGGCGCTGAACTTACATCCTTCTGGCGAGACAGTTCTTCGATTGAAACCGTCTTTTGAGGCGTATCGTTCGAAAATGGCGTTCTTCAGTTCTGTACAGCGCTTGGAACTTGTTATGGTCTCGTTGAATCGCTTTTGCGAGAGTCGCGGGTCCCGAAGTAGCCCAATTAGCTCGTCAGCCTCACGATGACCAAGGTTGGAAGCTACTGAAGCCAGACAAACCGTGAAATAATCCATATGCAAATCACCGAGGGTCTCCTCAGAAGGCACTGGGCGGGAACTGCTTCCGTGTTCTCGCTCTAATGACGCGGGACCCGGGGAAGGAGAAACACAATGCGAAGTGTCCGGAATGGGAGGGGCGCACGGAGTGGGGTCGACGATGTCCTCGGACACCGGAGGCTCGGGAAGGCGACAAGGGGCAGTGACCGTTTCGGAAGATACAGGCGCGGGCGCGGAAAGCTTGAGACGCTTGCTTCTCCGAATGGGCCGGCTATTGTCGTCTTTCAGCGCTGCTTTTAGACGAAACGGGCAATGGTTGACATGCTGTTGAAGAGATAAGACTCCTCGGCGAGTAACGAAGGGGCACCCACGCTTCTTATGTGTACAGCAGTAGACCATGGGAAGAAGAAATGAACGAGAAACGACGACAAAGACTGCAAGGGAAGGTTGTAAGAAGGGAGAAGGAGGTCGAGCGACAGTCAAGATCGACGTCATGCTGAGAACGGAAAATATATTTTGAGTTTAGATCACGTGCTTTCGTTCAAAAAGGAACGTAGGTACACGTCGACATCAACACAAGGGTGTACTTCTCGTATTATCTACCACCGGTTATAAACCTGTGGTTTCGCAACGTTGTAGGCTGTACACTTGTCCAATCTCGCACAGAAAAATAAATCTCTTCCCTCCGCCGCCGCCACCGCCCGTCCGACGTCCGACCTTCTGTTACCGTCGTGATCCGTGCCATCCTCGCGTTCTACTCCGCTCCGTCGTACTTTTTTCCGCCCTCGCACTCGCTACGAAGTAGCGTGCGGAGAAAGAGAATGAAGTATGCTTCATCTCTGCTTAATGGATTCCATTAAGCGGACATGAAGCGTACCTCATTATCTTTCTCCGCCCTCGTTGGACGCCTCCATAACGCGGACAGCATCCGTATCTCACGGATGTATTCCGTGCAGTCTTTCCGTGCAGTCTTTTCGTACGTGCTTCCATATCCTTCTACGTATCTTTGTTCTAAACTAACCAATCCTCACCACGTCTCTTCGCGCTCTGCGACTTGTAAACGGCAGGAAAAAGGCTTTGGGTTACTTTTGCGTGTTAATACGTCCCTCGACTTTTCTAGCGCAACGTTTCTGTTTTGGTTTATCAATGGTACGTTCCATCGCATTTCAAATGTATCCAACGGAGCATTGACTAACTTATGGATACTTTCTGCTTGCGTATACAGGTAAACGACCAATTTCATTTCGTCTCTCAAGATCGATCTCTGGCTGTTCGGGATAGGCGATTCTGGTGCTTGGTTGGGACATAGGCTGCTCTTTCGTTTATCGCATCTTGCGGTATGTTTGCTGCATGGGCATTCTTGGTGTCCTTGGTTGTGAGTTCTCGCTTCGACACCTTTCGCGCTTTACGATGATGGTGGGCTGGTAATCTAACCGATCCCTTTCCTTCTTCTTCTTCCCTTTGCGAGTTACTAGGTCCCTCGACTTTTCTAGCTCAACCTTTCTGTTTTGTTTTATCAATGGTAGGTTCCATCGCATTTCAAATGCATCCAACGGAGAATTGACTAACTTATGGATACTTTCTGCTTGCGTATACAGGTAAATGACTTTTGATGCGGACGTAGCTCACGAGTTGCAGGTGCAGGTTCCTCAAGTAGGGAACCATGCATCTGGGCATGGTTCCCTACATGAGGAACGGAGAGGATGAGGCGCTTCGCGCCTCATCCTCTCGGAGTGCGTATTTGTTCTACCGATACAGCACTATGGTGGAGATGCAGTCTGCGGCATCTGCCGCAGATTGCGCCTACACCCGCTCCATCATGGGGAAATGGTACATGTAATATAGCGAAGTAGTGGTTAGCAAAAGCGGTCGATAGAAGAATAGATACGAATAAAACGGTATGATTTCATAATGGGCATCATCTGTACTAGCACCAGTATTCCATGCGTTGCAGGGTATCATTCCGCAGAAGGTATCGTGTAATGTGCACCTTAATGGAAACTGAACCTAGACTTCGCGAAATACCGTTCAGGTAGCCCTCGACTAAAGAACTAGCATCAGTGGAAAACCCACCAGTATTTACTGCACAGCGATTCTGGACGACCCAAGCAATTATCTCCAAATTTTGAAATAATTGATCTCGATATTTTTTCAAAAAATTTACTGGACGACCCTTGCCACTTTCTGGACGACCCTCGCCAAAAACTAGCATCTGCAAGAGACAGACGTCCCTGACAAGAAATAAAGAGAGATTTGTAGTGCCTTATAGAACATTCTACACAGTTCCAGGTATTTTTAGATCCTTACAGAAGGTTCTAGAAAGTCTCTGTAAGTATTCCGTATCGGGAATCATATGCGCTTCACACATACCATATCCCCATGACAGATTGGTGACAAAAATTCGTCACCAATTTTTCAGGGTGATGCCGATTGCACTGGGCTCATTTTACCCGGCATCGCCACCGCAGTCCCATCCTAGGGTGATGCGCAGCCAGACAAGGTGACTTCACCTACTGCCATCACCGAAGCACGTCATTTTCTTACTGTTTTGCCAGTTCCGCCGCACCAAGACCACGCCCAGTTTCCGATGGGCGTAATATTCCAAAAAGAGTTGATCAGTTTGTCCCTAGTCTGCAGACATTGACAGCGAACATATCTCTGCTGATGACCACGTTTCCGTACAAACTGAAGACGTATTTCCTGTTGCAACATCAAAAGAATCCCAAAAAGAACTTCAAGACAATGAGAATTCCGAACAAAACTTCCCCACATTTCAGAACTATACGTCGAGTGATGAAAACCAAACACTTTCGCAATTCGTCAACAATCTTGAGCAAATAGCAGAGAATGATTATTATTTGGACTCTGATTCACTCTACCAACCGTCTGATAATTCCTCTTCAACACGTACAAGCACATTCTCTTCCAACATCGACTTAGTACAAGAAGGGCACATTTCAAAAGTAGTAACGGAATCCGAAATTCGAGGTGTGAAGGCTGAAAAAAATATTCGTATAGCCCGAAACAGCACGGAAAGCATCACAACAAATGGAGATGAGTCAAAAATTGTTGCTGTAGAAGATATCTGGCCTTCTTTATTTAGAAATGAGATGGAATGTACCCTGGAAAATAGTATGGATTCCTTTCAGACACACCAATCATTAGATCCTTCACCGCGACACGAAGAATCTAGAGGAAATCTAGGAAATGATTTGATTTGAAAGACTGGGTCTACTCTTCGCCGTTCGAATCCTTTGAATTAGATTTTGATACGATAAATATGGAATTGGGGAAACGTTTTATACGAGAGGTTAATGTTGTTTTAAACAATGTGGAGAGAGAAATCCAAGAATCTACAAGCACGAAGTATAAATCGCTTAGCGCTTCAAGTTTATCTCGTTTGTCTAAATTCGATGTTTTACTTCCACAATATTTGCTTTTGAAGGTTGCTAGCAATGTTAATCGTGTTCTAAAAGCAAGGAATCAGAAACTTTCTGACAGCTTTGAATTGAGGGGCGAAATTGTGCAGCATGTCTTGGCGGCTTCCTATCGTCTGTCTCTTGCAGATGCTATTTTTTGGCGAGGGTCGTCCAGAAAGTGGCAAGGGTCGTCCAGTAAAATTTTTGAAAAAATATCGAGATCAATTATTTCAAATTTTGGAGATAATTGCTTGGGTCGTCCAGAATCGCTGTGCAGTAAATACTTGCGAGTTTTCCACTCGTGCTAGTTCTTTAGTCGAGGGCTACCTGAAAGGTATTTCGCGAAGTCTAGGTTCAGTTTCCATTAAGGTGTACATTACACGATACCTTCTGCGGAATGATACCCTGCAACGCATGGAATACTGGTGCTACTATAGATGATGCCCATTATGAAATCATACCCTTTTATTCGTATCTATTCTTCTATCGACCGCTTTTGCTTACTACTACTTTGCTAAATCACATGTACCATTTCCCCATGATGGAGTGGGTGTAGTTGCAATCTGCGGCAGCAGCCGCAGACTGCACCTGCACCAAAGTGTGGTATCAGTAGAACACATACGCACTCCTAGAGGATGAGGCGCGAAGCGCTTCATCCTCTCGGTTCCTCAAGTGGGGAACCATGCCCAGATGCATGGTTCCGTACTTGAGGAACCTGCACCTGCAACTCGTGAGCTACGTCCGCATCAAAAGTCATTTACCTGTATACGCAAGCAGAAAGTATCCAAAAGTTAGTCAATGCTCCGTTGGATACATTTGAAATGCGATGGAACGTACCATTGATAAAGCAAAACAGAAATGTTGTGCTAGAAAAGTCGAGGGACCTAGTAACTCGCAAAGGGAAGAAGAAGAAGTAAAGTGATCGGTTAGATTACCAACAATCCATTCATTCTAAAGCTCGAAAGGTGTCGAAGCGAGAACTCACAAGCAAGGACACCAAGACTGCCCGTGCAGCAAAAATACCGCAAGATGCGATAAACGAGAGAGCAGCCTATATCTCAACCAAGTACCAGATTCGCCTAACCGTCTAGCCAGTCAACCAAGATCGCCAATACAGGAATCGAAACGTAATGCGCGAGAAAAGAGGGGAGCCAATGACGCGACCAGGTTCACCAATATCGCCAATCCACCAAAAGTAACGCAAGACGCGAGAAAAGAGAGGGAATCCTATGGCGCAAACTACTCAACCAAGATCGCCAATGATGAAACTACCGCGCAAGCCAGTCAACCAATATCGCCAACACACCAAAAGTAGCGCAAGACGCGAGAAGAGAGAAGAGTCTATGGCGCAACCAAGTCAATCAAGATCGCCAACAAACCAAAAGTAACACAAAACGCGAGCAGCTAGAGCCTATGGCGCAGCAAAGTGAACCAAGAACGGCAATACAGCCTGATAGGTTACACGAACAGTCAGAGATCGATTTTGAGAAACGAAATGAAATTGGTCGCGTACTTACAGTCGTCGTGAACGTCGGAAGAAATAGAAGGGACGCACGTCAAAGAGTGGTTACCTTCTTGAAGAAATAGAACTAGTTGAAGAGTGAACATGGGAACCCGGTACCTCAAATCTGATTTTCTGCCGTTCACATGTCGCAGAGCGCGAAGAAAAGTGTTGAGGATAGGTTAGTTTCGAGCAAAGATACGTAGAAGAATATGGAAGAACCTACGAAAAGACTGCATGGAATACATCCGTGAGATACGGATGATGTCGGCTTTATGGAGGCGTCCATTGAGCGGTGAAGCCTACCTCATTCTCTTTCCCCGCCCTCTACTTTGTAGCGAGTGCGAGGGCGGAAAAAAGTACAACGGAACGGAGTATATCGCGAGGATGGGGATGGCACTGATCACGACGGTAACGGAAGGTCGGACGTCGGAGGCGCGGCGGCGGCGGCGGAGGGAAGAGATTTATTTTTCTGTGCAAGATTGGAAAGGTGTACAGCGTACAACGTTGCGAAACCACAGAATTATAACCAGTGGTAAATAATACGAGAAGTACACTCTTGTGTTGAGTTTGACGTGTACGTACGTTCCTTTTTGAACGAAAGCACGTTATTTAAACTCAAAATATATTCTCTGTTCTCAGCTTGACGTCGATCTTGACTGTCGCTCGACCTCCTTCTCCCCCCGGACGACCTTCTTTTGACGTCTTTGTCGTCGTTTCTCTTTCATTTCTTCTTCCCATGGTCTACTACTGTACACATAAGAAACGTGCGTCCCCTTTCGTTACTCGCCGAGGAGTGTTATCTCTTCAACAGCATGTTAAGCATTTTCTGTTTCGTCTGAAAGCCGCGCTGGAAGAGGAAAATAGGGGGCCCATTCGAAGAAGCAAGCGTGTCAAACTTTCCGCGCCCGCGCCCGCATCTTCCGAAACGGTCACTGCCCCTTGTCGCCTTCCCGAGCCTTCGGTGTGCAAGGACATCGTTGACCCCACTCCGTGCGCCCCTCTCATTCCGGACACTTCGCATTGTGTTTCTCCTTCCCTGGGTCCTGCGGCATTAGAGCGAGAACACGGGAGCAGTTCCCGCCCAGTGCCTTCTGAGGAGACCCTCGGTGATTTGCATATGGATTATTTCACGGTTTGTCTGGATTCAGTAGCTTCCGAACTTTGTCATCGTGAAGCAAACGAGCGAATTGGGCTACTTCGGGACCCGCGATTCTCGCAAAAGCGATTCAACGAGACCATAACAAGTTCCAAGCGCTGTACAAAACTGAAGAACGCCATTTTTGAACAATACGTCTCAAAAGACGGGTTCAATCGAAGAACTGTCTCGCCAGAAGGATGTAATCTCAGCACCACCCTCTACACGAGAGACACCGTTCAGAAACTTGTGAAACAGCTGCAGTTGGCTAACAACGAAAACATATTCTTCCACCCTATACCTCAGAACCACTTCAGGAAAACATCTCACCCCATGTCCGGCTCTCTCCGTTTGCTTTTTCGTGGCGAAAGGAAGTAATTTGGGAGTAGGTGAAATTATCTGCACAGCTTTGATAGAAGTCACTGATGAATTATTTAATCAGTACCGGTTTATTCTTGGAGCGATTCGAGTTGGAGCGTTTTCATGGATTAGGAAGAGCGCAGAGAAAATTCCAAAGGAATACGATGAGATGCTGCGAACTACGCATGCACCGAGCCTGCATTCTTACGCAACTTATTACAGTTTAAGCATTGCGTACAAGACTCTTGTTGCGAGCAAAGAAGCACTGCCCCCCGCCAGAATGATTAGAACATCAGTTCTGGTGTATTGGAATCATCTTAAAGGGAGCGTAGATGAGTTTGGTAGAGCCCTGACGTTCTTATGATATAAGAATACGTCCAAAAACCCAATCGTGAGTATCATCCGAAGGTTGTTGTGCGCGCAAGTCAAAAATGCTGCCGTGATTCACAGATTGTCATTGGCAAAGAATTTTGGAGCTTTGCCTGACAATTGGGAGGAAGTTAAATTCGGTCATGGCTATCGCGAGTTACGACATGCTGTATCTAGATCTGCTTCGTGTGCTGATGATCCTCGTCAGCTGGCGAAGGAAATTCGGAAGCTTTTTACGCTTGAAAGCTGGAAGGAAGGAATTCGTCAAAGTTGGAATGTTGAAGGACCAAATGAGGATGACTCTGTTGCAGTTCAAACTGTGGAACCATTATTCAAACGCATTTTAGCAGAGAAGTACACTCGTCCGCAGGATGCAGCAAGACGATTAAACAACATGTCCAATCACAGAAAGGTTATGAGCAAAGCTGAATATTGTGGTCTATGTTCTTACAGTCACACACTAGGAAGAACGGGAAAGAGTTTCGCAAGAAAGGCGGAGCACGTCAACGCCAATATTGTAGCACCTGCAGGCAAGCTATTCGTTCTCGCTGTGGGAGTATATGGCGCACAGAGAGAATGTTAGTTCGAGCCAAAATTTCAGAAGCAGAGCTAGAAGAGCTGAAGAATCGCTCTGAATAACATATACTTACTACTTACCGCTTTTGTTTTCACAGCGAAAATAAATGCCTGCGAAAGAAATGGCGGTAGCTATCGCTGATGGCGTTCTGTGCTGTAGACTTTGCGCGAAGGCATTGAGCTCAACAGCTCCATGACAAAGCTTTTGTTTTGTGGGTAGTTTGTACGCATTCTAACAGAAACATGTGGCCCATATATGAACCCTCCGCGTTTTGAACTGTGCAAGCTGTAAAACCTGGTAAAAGGAAAAGACGCACACATTTCTGTGTGCCCAAAAAAGCCGGAGCGGGAGGTGTGGACTCTCTCCTTGCTTGTAGTTTGTTAAAAATTCACATAAATATAGTCTCCAGCGCGAGCAGCAAATTTGAAAGCGATAGATGCACCAGGGCGGTCTTGAGCATGTAGGATGTGGTTCTTTGATTAGCAGGCGCGAACAGGGCAGAGGCAACCATAAGGTGGTGCAAAGATGCAATGCATTGGTCGTCTGCGATGAATGCGCGGCCACCGCGCAATGCAGATGCTTTGCATGGGGACGCCATGTCAGAAGACGGCTGTGAAAGCCTCTCACCAAGGCAAGGTGAAAGTTGAGGTCACTCTGCTTGGGTGACCGTCAACCCATGTTGGAACCGCGGCGTAGAAGCCTAGTGAAATGAACCCAGTGCATCCGGCGTCACCCTGAAAAATTGGTGACGAATTTTCGTCACCGACATGTCATAGGGATATAAAGTTGATTGAGATGTACGCTCTTCTCGTAAGTTTAATATTTCAATAACTATCTTCACGTTAGAAAACTAGGTCCACATAGTTTAAACATTTGTATTTACGTCCAGTAACACAAAAGTTGCCAAGCATCAACCAAATATTTCACATCCCACGATCGAAACCGGTAAGGTTCCTGTGCCACATTACTCATGCCTCAAGTGAATCGCACCGATTCAGAGCACATTAGAAAACACATTGACAAGCGTCAATTGGAACACTTCAAGGAATATATGTCAATCAGTCGTTTTCGGGGAGTTTTCAAAATTTCGCATCTACTAGCCGAAGTAGAGATGGACATCGATCAACGTCGTTATCAAGAAATAAAGCGCTTTATAAGTGATCAAAAACCGTATACACTTTTTTCAAAAGAAGCAAACTGGGAATATTAGAGGAAGGAAGTAGACCAGTACTTTGTTAAATTTGTAGCCGAAACTGAGAATTTTCGAAAGGGAAAGGAGGATCCAACGAATCCAGACTTTGGGACACGATCGGCTCAGAAACAGCAAAACGGAATTGTCTCTGAGACTAATGAAACATATAAGATTTCTGAGAGTGGTGGAGAGCAGGATGCCGCAGCTTTGGGCTAGGTTAAGGATGATTGTACTGGGTCGAAACGTAATCAGACGCTTGCATGTTTGAATTACGATAAAGTTGACGTTTCTGGGACAAAACATAAACATCAGCTTGTCACTTTGGGTAGCAATCAAAAGAAAAAGGTTCGTTTCGCTACTTTGGAGTCTTGCGAGCTTTGATGTGCTTTACTGACAATTACTCACAATTTCGTCGGATTGTCTAAGTTGACGTCATCAAATTGTCGTTGTGCGTATGGTTCATAATAGGTTTAGAAATGCGGCTGAACATCACAGTTCTATGTGCTTAGATTGTGTTCGGGAACTATTAAACACGTTCCTGTTTCCTGTTAGGTTTAATGATGAAGCAAAATATTCCTATTGTTACACCTGAGGTATAACGAAAATGAAGTCATTGCACCGCCTGAATCACACCAAATGCTTTAAGCCTCTATCAAGGCGACATTTGCTAACTTCTTACATAAAATGGCAAACGAAGCCATCATCAACGCATGACGCAAATAAGTTCTCCTCCGCTGGGCTCTACGCCACACGATTTACGTCCCCGCGATGTGCAGAAGGTGGCGAGGCACGACTTCGCAGCTATGTCTCAGAATTGAACGTGTGCTTTGACTCTGACAACTGCCTTCCGTGAGTTCATCATCTTTTCGCAGCAATATACATATGGTGTCGTCGCCCCCCTGTGGCAATGGTTGTCTCTCCAGCCACACTTAGAACGTTCTCATGGATGACTTCTATTCGCACAACGACGCATACTGCACGGTAATAACCAGTAGATTCTCTCTGCCATACGATGAGGCTTTTGTCAGAAGACGCACAAGCCATATCTGCGCCTTCGAAGGGAGTCATCCTCATCCTCTACCTAGACAGGTACAGCTTTATCACGGGAACATAAGACAAGTAGTTCACACTCAGGGTGCGATGTAACACACTTCACATCTTCTGTATGTCCGTGCAAATCCGTGCAGCACAGCGATCCATCAGTAATCAAGGTCCAATCTTACATCACATAATCACATGCTGCGATCACGAGAAGAGTTTTCAGTAAACCGCGTGAAGAAGTATATGCCACGATTTTCACTTCACTGTCATGCTTTTCTAGAACAACGATGGAATCGAAAGGTGGGCGCTTGCCACCGAAAAATAGTGTCAGCCGCATTGAAACATGTTACAGCCATAGAACGTTCATCCGGAGAGAAGCTTTAATCACGAATAGTGCGCAAAAATGTTTGGCTCTGAAACACGGCAACAAGCTGAAAAGACGGGCCACGGTCATTGATCTTCCAGAGTCGAGTTGTCTTATCACTACCCCATGAACCCCCCGCCGCGTACCGCTGCGCAGCCAGCACGCGACGCACCGCTGCCGCTCGCCTAGCGCGCGCCGTCGGCGAGGACGGCGGCGGCGATATGGACGGAATCGGAGGCGCGCGGCGCGCGTCGCGTAGTGTCGCGATGCTCAAAAACGGCGCGGTGCTGCGCAGCGCCTCATGGAAAGAGCGCGGACCTCGACGCGTGCGCGCTCTCAAACGCGCTGTGGGGAGCGGCAGCGGCCCGGCGCGGAGCAAGAGTGCAGGCAGCACAGAGCTGTATGTAAATCGGGGAACGTCCGGCGGCTAGGCGCGTCTTTAACCCCATGACACTACGGTGATGATTTTTCGTCTCCTAATTCGTTCGGCGCATTTGGTGATTTCGTCCCTTTTCACTGAATTGTCGTCCCGCCGTTCCATTTGTCGGTGAACCTCACCGAGCAGCGGTGAGGTCTCCGAATGCATCAGTGCGGTCACAAAGCATATTTGCCTCGCAATACGTATAGCTTCACAGGAATTCCGATAGTACACTCGTCGAATGAGTCTGCTGTCTTCTGCTAACAACAAAGGAGCTATTTGAAAGCACTTTACCGCCAAGTCGCAGTGCTCGAACGCTTGTCAAGTTGAAGCATTTGTTTCAAGTCCAGAAAAACCCAGCAATCCACAACATAACATTAATACACCTCCGAATTCTACGCTTAATATGGTCTATGACGATGGCGAAACCCAATCAGCTAACGTTCCATCCGATATACTCCTGAAAACATTACGTTTTGAACACAAGACTGACCACAAATTATGCACAAACAACGCAGACTGGGCTGTCACAACAGAACAAAATCTTAATCAGTACATCCAGCAACACGACATATCTTGAACAACCAGCAACGAAAATGATCGGACATACGAAGAATCTTTGTTGAATACAACCTCATGCACCAGTTCTGATTCGTCAAATACTTCTGAAGAGTGCCTTGTTTCCGACAATGAAGTTCGCTCCTCGCATGCCGAAAGGAAGGGATTTGTTGCGAGGAATAGTTAGGATAAACCGACATCCAACGTAATTGAAGCTCAGACTGTAGCTGTCGATGATGTTTGGTCTTCAATTTTCAGCAACGAGATGGATTGTACTTTTGAGGATATATTAAATTCTATCAATTTAATCGGAAACAGAGAAATTGAGATGGACGAAGATAATCAACGAGGAAATTTAGGAGAGGGACTAAGTGCCTGGGAATATAGCTCTCCGCTTGATTCAATGGGGCTTAATGTCGATGAAATTAATACAGAGTTGGGAAAACTGTTTTTTGAAGAAGCGAGTGCTGTTCTTCGAAATGTGACGAGAGAAATTCGAGAATCTCCAATAGCAGATACAGGTTCGAGTGAGTCTCATATATCCCGTCTTGATGCTTTCGATGTCTTTCTGCCAAGCTATGTTCGTTCCAAGATTTCCAGCAATATAAACAGAATGCTGAAAGCTCGACGGCAGCATCAAACGAACGCGATAGAGCTCACGCGGTTACTATATTACATTTTTTTAGCAGCGTCGTATTCGACGTGTCTTAATACTATGATATCTCCGGAGAATTTCGAATTCTTCTTTCAAATAGGCATAAGTGGTCAGCGCTATAACAAGATCTGGGCTGCGCTATGCTGTTCTGTGCAATTTCGACAGCGAGTAGAAGATTGTGGCTACGGCTGGCCCAATTTGCCCCGTGGAGCTAAAGCGCGCGTGACAGAGCTTGAAGATGAGTTTGCAGCAATCAATCGTCTCTTTATGTTAGTACCAGGACGCACAATATTCTCATTGGATGATTATCATCAACAGATTCGCTCTCGTGAAGTAGCACAACTCACCTTAATGGGTCACATTAATGTATTAATATTAATAACCCGAAGAAGGCCTTAGGTCTTGTTAATAATATTGTATGCTCTGCTCTCCATCCGGTGTATTTAGCCAGCCACTACACAACAGTCGGTGAGAAGTCAATAGATGCATGGAAGAGACTCGTGAGATTAATTCAGGGCGTTCCGACACCAGGGCCAATTTGATCCATGGTAGAATTCATGTTCGCGGCAGATCGTGGATATAGTCATAAGGAGGCTACTGACTTTTTGAGTGATAGGCTTGCTGCAACTATTCTTGGCACTCACAAGCGCGCACTGGATTTTCGGTTCATCGTTGGTGATGTTCCATTGCGAAAGCGCCACAAAGCTGTTGCTATAAGTGAGAAAGGATGCCGTGTGGTTTATTCTGCTAGCCGAAAACCGAAGACGTCTTCAGGTCGCTCTGTAGAGGCAGTTGTATACCGCAAAAGCTACAGTGGGCGTGTCGCAGCTGTAATTCACATCAATGACGCTATGCTTAAAGCCTCAAAACTCACATTGGTCCCGAAGACATGATATAAGCATATAAAGGGTCCTGAAGAGGTAGAAGAGTTTCACAGGGTTTATGAGAGACACGATAACTCATGTAATGATAGAACCGGAAGTTATTTGTCTCGCTTGAAGGTGGCGCAATACATTGCCGACATCGAGGAGGGAACCTTGCTACAGTGGCAGGACCCTGGGTGGTTCCTAGCTCGCGCTATTCAGTTTACTTCCCAAAATAAGAACGAATTCATTCGAGCTCGTGCAGGCAACTCTGTGCCGAATACGCGTGCATTTTCTGACCTTGTGCGATAACAAAGCAGTGGCTATAGTAGAGTACAATTTTCGCATAAATCGGAGGGTGTTGCCAATTGCTTGACCCTGTAATTGAAAGCCATGTGCCATGTTTTGAATCTGCTTCTATCATCTGCTCCCACTCGAAGTGGCTTTGCGGTAGCCAAATCGCTTATTATGCCTTCTGCAATGACTGTTATAAAATCAAAGACGAGAGTAGAGTTATTGAAAGCAATGAGCAAAGTTGGGCACCCAGTTCCAAATGGGTGCAGGAAACCTCAAATCGTGGAGAAAGTGAAAGAGCTGCAAACAAGCGTACAAAATGGGTCAGTCACTCTTGAAGAAAGTGAATCTGCATCCGTGACGCCAGAAGATTTGCTAGAAACGGACAAAAGGAAGCTTTTGGAAGTTCTTTACATAAGTTCATTGAGTTGATGGGTTGTGAAGCCCTTGGTAAGCACAGCCGGAATGAAGGAAAGATCTTTCAACGAGGCAGAGGTTTTGAGAGCGCTGACACACATCTGTGACAAGCACAGTGCTTCTCAGTGGCTTTCAACCTGTGTGAAAGGTCCTGAAATTCTTTGTACTATAGAGTACATTGGTATTATTGGCTTGATATCTTGAACAACGGATCAAATGCTGTCTGACAGCCCGGATGCGGTGATGTCCTACGCTGCAGAGGGTGATAGCCGTCATTTCTACGCTGTTGAGATCAAAACAATGACCGCAGTTAATACCATTGAAGCAGCTGTCAACCTGCGAAATAGGTATGGATCACTGTCGGTAGTGCAAAGCATTGGGAAGAACCAAGATAGAATCAAAGTATTTCAAGAACTGGTACTCTCTGCAGACTATCGTCTGCAATGTTTACATCTCGCAATGTGCTTGAAAGCAACTGAGATCTGTTTTGTTGTGGCAAAGGCGATCAATTGTGGCGTTGGAGAAACTATCTACTCTGCTATGATCCAGTTCGATGGATAGCTGCTTTAGCAGTACAGCTACGTGCTGGCAGCTATAAGAGTTGGCGCTTTTTGTTGGGTTGGAAAGAGCGCGATTCATATTCCAAAGCAATATGATGATATGCTCAAATCTTTATATGCGACTGACCTACATTCCTATGCGGCCTACTACAGTCTAAGCGAGGCCTACAGAAGGTTAGTGACTACAACGGAAACTTTGCCACCGCGCAGGATGAATCGGACGACAAATCTCGTGTACTGGAACCATTTGATAGGCGTTGTGGATGAATTTAGTCGCGCGCTTACTTCATTGAGCTTTAGAAACTCATCGGAGAACAGCATTGTTGGTATAATTGAACGCCTTCTCTGTGCACAGTTTAACAATGCCGCTGTGGTTCATAGGCTTTCCAGAGGCAAAAGAATTGGTGCTCTTCCACAATCTTCGGAATCCGTTAAGGGTATGGAAGGATATCGAAAACCGCCTCATGATGTTTCTCGAGGGGCCTCTTTTCCAGGGTTGCCATGCAATTGGCAAAAGAATACAACGAAGTGAGGCAAAGAGATAATTCGAAAGTCGGAACGTGTGAAACTTGGAACTTTGAACCCCATGCAGAACGTGGTACATTGCAAATCACTGATACCAAACCTTTGTACAAGCGAAAAATCATTCAGAAGTACAACAGAGAAAAGGACAGACAGAGACGGTTGTCATCATCACTATCGCATAAAAAGGTGAAAGGAAGAAGAACTTACTGTTCTTTATGTTCCTGTTCCCACAGCATAAGGAAGGATGGAAAGGACCGTCGAATGAAGGGAGGATGTCGCCAAAAACTGTGGTTCTCGGTCTACAAGCAGACCATATGCACAGGTTGCTGGGATCGAATGCACACTGAATCCGTATTGGTTAGAGCACAAATTCCTGCTTCTGAATTAAAACAACTTCAACAGATTACGTAAAGAAACGATGAAAAAGACATCAAAGTGCGTATTTAGTATAGTATACCATTTGTCACGAGGACAGAAAGCTAGCAGCTACGATAAGGCCAAATTAGAGGTTCTATCTGTCCAGGGCCTCGATGTCTGCGCCGAGATGCTGCAGAGTTTCACCTTGACCAAGATTGACGCGCTCTTTGGCTCCATTTGGAAGCCGGTGCTGCAAATGCATCCATGAGAAAGTACAGCAGGGTGTCGGAAGTGCGGCGAAAGGAAGAGTAAAGAAAGAGATGGAAGGGAAAATCGATTGATGAAACTGCATTTAAGCGCGCAGACAGATGGACCAGATAAACACGCACAAGGATCCGCAGAATGGATCGGAGAAGCATGCACGTGTGCAAATGGCTGGCGCACCGACGCCGTGATGCGAGTCTAAAAGGCGATCTATCTCTGCCATGCCGTGTGCCACACGCCCACCGGCGTTGTGCGCGTGGCACTGGTGGAACCGAAGCCTAAGCATTAAAGCAGTGTGCGTTTAAAGAAGGCTGAAGTGAAAGTTCTTTGTATGCGTCTTCAAAGTAGGCAGGTCGCAGGTGAAGAAAGTTCACAACCAAGAATAGCTATACTCTTTATGACGTAGAAGAAACAAGAAATCGTATCTACACTTCTTCGCTATGAAAAGAGCATTATGCACTTAACTGTATGGTATCCAAACCCGACGGTAGTGGTCTCACAAATTCGTTTTCGCTTTTGCCTTTTTCTTGCTTCAAACGTTAGGAACCAAGTGCTTCAGTTCCCACTGTGAATATGAATCTATTTCGACCTTCATAGAGTTGTTCTGTCCTCAAGGTTTTCCATGAATACGGTTGTTGTGACATAGGCGTTTGTTACTGCGTTACACGCCAGCGAAGGAAAGCAAACAATATGAAAGGCACAAATTCTCAGCTCACTGACGCAGAGACTGCGTTAACAAGAAAAATAATCGCAGGCACACGAGGTTTCGGTTTGAACACGACCGCGGAGTGGTGATCTGATGGATTCGAAGTCTTGATGCGCTCGGTGACCGTAATGATGGGCTCGGTGAGCTCACCGCGGCTCGATGAGGTTCACGGACGAGTGGGACGGCGGGACGAAAATTCTGGGGAAAGAGACGAAATCACCGAATGCGCCAAACAAATTAGGTGGCTAAAAATAATTACAGTAGTGTCATCATCAGCTACTGTAGTGCTGTTCCCAGAAGCCATTTAATGGCTCAAATGTGCCAAAAAGACACGTATCAGTTGTCAACAGATGTCGCCATCGCGCACGAAGCCCTGGTACATTCAGTCCTGTTCTCCTAGATACGATTCCATGGACGTCATCCGATTCTACCAGCAAATGTTGTCTACGAAGCGCACCATATTGTTCAAATCTGAGAATCATACCATTGGAGTGCACACGACACGCATCGATGTGCGCGCTCACATGTCCTCAAGACACAAAATAACGCTCCATAGCAACCCCCATATTTGAGGCATATCATCATTTACTTTATAATAAACATTCGCACGCCATCACCACATACAATCTGTTATTGATGGCAGATCTGCGCGATTTTACCACTGGAACATCTCGGTTCTAAACACATCTCTTTACCAATGAACAAACAAAATTTGTGAAGGAAACCAGAAACAAATGTAAGGATTCAATAATGAACATATACAATGCCCTACTTCAATGCCAACGCTCTCATATGCTCTTTTTGGCAATCACTTAATGCAGAGTAAAACGATACGGCATCTTCGGTTTCCATCGTAAATACTCCTTCTTCGGCTTGCAATGTATCTTTTTCAACCTTTTGTTGAGTTTGAGTACCTCTTTGACCCATTTTGCTGCGTGCGATTTATTCATACCACCTCCACACGGTATTTTGGCTTTGGTTCGCAGCGATTTAGTTATCTGAATATCGGAAGACAATTTTAGAGTCAGAAACAACTTGAAAAGTGAAGTCAAATAGAACAACAGACCTCCAAGAAAACGAATGAAACCAAGAAAACACTCATTTCAATACTTTCAACTTCACACACTGATATCTCTGGAAGTAGTTCAAACAAAGGCGTGTTGAACAAATTTCTTTTCGCGCAATGTGTCGTGTCTTAGGCCTCTTCGTATGCCGAGAAACAAAAGGCAATCCAAGCATCTTGAAACTATGGTTCATTTTTGTGTGTATTATGTTGGACCATTTCCTTTTCAAAGCGTTGTCGTAGCTCTGTCTTCAAGGTGGAATGGGGATTTGGAGGGCATGAATTCGGAGTTGCAGCGCAGAATGATGTAAACTATGATAAAGAGTCAGCTTTGATTGAGTGGTTAGTGTATATTGAAGCTCAGGGTGCTAATTTCTCTTACCATATTCCTTCTCATGCTTTCGTGAGCGCGACTCTGGCCTCTTCTCGCTTATGCTGCGACAATGACCATCACGGTCTCTTTTTGATTCGTGATTGGTACGGTTGATGCCAAAGACGTTTTTCACTTTCGCTATCAACAAGCTTAATAGCTGCCTGACGAATAGCAGTGCTGTATAGCATATCGGTCTCGGACTCATCGTCATAGGCCATACTGAGAAGACGTTCTCTTTTGCTTGGAGTAATAAACTCGTAGCAACACAGAAAGCGCACGTAATCCTACACCTCATACAGTTAGTGGTGGAGATGGCTAGTCGCAACTGATGAATTGATAACTTACATATATGTATTCGGCATAAAGAATGCTTTCGCCGTGTCTCCCCGCTTCTGACCGACTGCCTGTATTACTGGACTGTTTAATTGCCGAGAAAACATTCTGTATGCATTTTTCAACAATTTCTTTCATTTCATTTTTGATTTGAATCATCTCAATGCAAAGCTGTTCTTACTGCCTAGCGTTCTCAGCATTTGAATCTTTCAGAGACTGACGTAAATATGAAAGCGATTCAATCATCATTTTCTCCCTTTTTTCACTTTTTGCCGATGCTGATGTTATTGCGTCAACGATACTACTGACATTTCCGCCTGAGGAGCTTGCACGAACTCCAGGTGCATGCAGAGTTTCACCATTCGCTTCCAGTGAAATGGAGCGTCCCGCATTGTTTTGCGAGATATGCGTTGTCGGAGCGGTATCAGCACGGGAAGGGCAGCAGTTGTTTGTGGCATTGATGGAGATGGTGGTGCGCGTGAGGCTGGAGCGGTGCGTCTGCTTTGATCTGCGGTTCGAGATCTGCTGACATCTTTCCTCGGCGTCTTTCGGGAGGAGCTATTGTGGTCCCTTCCACCAGCGGAAATCGAACATTTTCGCTGCATTTTGAACCCTTCTATAACAATAATGCCGACTTGAGCACGGAGGAAACAGTAATCTGGGCCAATTAGCATGAAAACCGCGGCGATTGCGGATCCAGTGCGGTGTAGCCCAAATGAATGGGACACGAGAAAAAGATACCAGCCTCATCAGTATCGATGCTGATGACGAATTATATCATTCGAGAATGTAGGGCAACGTCTTTCCTTTCGAACGAGAGAAGTCATCACTGGCTTCGAAACAAAAATGGATTCTTTAACCGAATTTCTTCTTTCCTCTCCCTTCTCACCTTATCTGAATTATTTGCCGTTCCGCAGGCATAGCAATCTTCTGGGGAGTCCGAAAACTGCACTATTAATCAAAAACCGCGGATATGTGCCTCCATTGGGCTAATCACGTTATATCATGTTCACGTGTTGAATATTTCATCGACGGTTTGGAAGCAATTTGAACATGTTACGGTACTTGGCCGTTTTGCATCCAAGAAAAAGGAACGAAATGGATTGCAACGAAGAAGTCACGCCACGTGAAACCGGTGCCGAACGACAAGTGAACCTGGATGCTCAAGAAGATGAAGAGGAAGTTTGCAAGGCGACGAATCGAAATGATTGCGAGGAAGATATAGCGCTCTTCTCATATGGAGAAGGAGATTGCCCTGTGCTCAATTCTGAACGATGTGAGCCGACGCCGCACACTCATTGCCTGGAAAGATCTGTTAAGGATGAAGTTACCGCTTCTTCCAGGACTTTGGTGATGAGGATGTACCAGTGTTTCGTAGAACATCCTCAGTTGAACCACGAGTTGAAAACCTAACAACGTCATCCAAAATTGCCTTGGAGCAGTGCACTTCTCGCCAAATGACTCTTGGAGAAAGTGTGAAAGAGTATAACATGATAAAAAAAATTGAGTCCCAACATTCATCTTCTCACCAAAGCCTCGTTAAGGACTTTTCGACCCCTGAAACCTTTAGCTCATACTTAGATAGGGTTCGAAAACTCGAGTTTTTCAATGACAAATGGAGAAAGGTGCTCATCAAGTAGCTGCAGCTCACAATCTGCAAGAAAGAGAATCACATTAGCGCCTCAATGCCGTTCTGCAGAAGATCACCAAGATGCGGATTGAGCACTAGGGCGAAACGGACGGCTGTTATCGTTTATGTTACACCTCCATAAATTTTCCATCCATGTAAACATCTACGGCGAACCAAGCCAAGAGCTTAAAGCTGATCAGAGACCCCCTCACGAAGCGTTCAAGACTCACGACTCCGATTGAGCCTTCGCATACTTTCTTGTTCCATGTGCAAAACATCTTGAAAGTCAACAAAAGGTGCCCTAGTGATGTGAGTATCCCCATGCGTGGGAATCATCTCGAAGAGTGAAGAATCACTGTTCCAGATTATGTAGTTATGCAATTTGCAAGCTACCATGACTCTTAAACTTACCTTCCGCAGTGGATAGCGCAACGCAGACCAAAATATAATAAAGCGACAGATGATCATTCCAAACGCTTGCCCCACCACTGTGCGACAAAATGACAGGTATGTCTTAAAAGCATCTTCTCGCTGTGATAAAGATTCGCCAGTATACGGTGTGAAAATGACTTTGTCCTTCGTATAGGCATCATCAGCCACTACGGCTGCTTTCTTTGGTGGCACTGAACTAGTCAAAAACTCGTACAACTTTGTAGCGCCGAACGCAGTTGAATCCTGCGTTCCTTTCGAATGCCTTGCAGATGTGAAGCAGAATCGATACTCAGCTTGGATTGCAGCTTGAAAACAGACCGCAAAAACTTCTTTTCGATTAATGTACTTCTGCATATCAGGAACCTTGTTACATATCTGCCTTCTAATTTCTACAGCAAGGTGATCGAGAGCAGCCATAAAAATATGAAGTGGTGGTTTTCACAATGCGCAAAACATATTCGCGTTTTGGATGCATTCGGATTTAGTCGCGTTTTGGATGCATTCGGATTTAGTTTGCGGAAAAGCAACCTATGGTAGGCTTTTAAATAAGGCCAAAAACGTTTTTTTGAAACCTGCATAGATAATAGAGAATACAATGCCGTAAGGTCATCCAACATCTAAGTAGCTAGCTTCAGCTGGAGGGTAACGAACAGCATTACCTGAACGTGTACTGCTTGTCCAAAGAAGCAGGTGTTTCTTTGCTTGCGCCGTAGTTTAACGCGAACTAGGTTGCATACTGGGCGTCTTCTGAAAATGCAAATCCCATTTTCCATTTTGCATAACTTCACGATAAGAGTATATTTTGTGGCAAAGCTCGCAGTCATGCTTCGCTCGTTGAACAACATGCGCAGCGATATAATGTTCTGCACAAGTTTTATTCTGGAGTCGAATGTCCCCCCCATCTGCATGAAACGCAGCCCAACCTCTTTTGGCCACAACAACTCTCCAGCCGAATCTATTTTGCACGAAGCCAAACTTGCAAACGCAAGAACGAAGCGAAAGTTGCATGTTCTCGGTTGTGCAGTGCAAGCTCATAACCGTTTGGTTTGAGCGTTGAGCTGCGGTTGTTTTCAGAACGTCGATACGAACTTTTTTACTATTTCTCAAAAAATGTGATTTGCGAATTTGTATTTTCGAAGATACTCACTGCCTCAAACTGTGTTTTAAGAAACTGGTACATTATTTGGAGGTACGTATTTGACAACGTCCCGTAATGATGCTGAAGGGAGAACGATGGACGCAATATTTATTATCTTGGATGTTGCATTGACGAGCTCTTCGCAGTCGAGAATATAAAATAGAGGAGCCGGATATTTGCTGGCAGATACGTGTTACAAAACCATAAAGATTAAAGAGCGTTTAACAGAGTCGATGACTGTAGCAAAGTGCAACAAAGAGACCTTTTTTGTTCGCTCATGGTGAAAACTTTGGTCGTTGTGAAGAAAGGTGGACGCGAAGGCAACACGTGAATGCACCATTGTTTGGAATTTGAGGTGGCGTTTTGTGTCGTTTACTGACACTCATGGAACACGTTTTACGGTTGAAACAACGGAACAAAAAATATTTTTTTTTGTCCTTTTCCGAGCGTTATAAACTTCTAGAACGAGCCTAAGACTCTTAGGCTTGTTCTCGAATAATTGAAATGGAATGCTACACAAATGCTGAGAACTTATTCATATGTTCGAGAAGGTGCCAAAATGTACGATTGATGTTCCAGAAATCAATTTGTTGTTAACACAAAACAAGAAAAATTTGTAAACTAGCTCTACCCTTTTGAATAGGCAATTATGGGACATGGGTTTATTTGGAACAATCTCCAGCAATTACCGCTTCAGTTCAAGCACCTAGTCTTGCATCACATCTCCTGGCGCAACTGATCCATAAAATCGTAATAGAGCACTTTCTCGGCATTCCTGATATTTTGTAGTTCTTACCCTCACTGCCCGCATCGTTGCACAGTGCATACGATCGCATTGAACTACTGTTTTGCACAAGAGTTGTCGCCGTATTGCGATTGGCATACTAAGCATGTGTTCAGTATGTCGCTTTTAATGCGGCGACAAGCCTTCAACTACAATAGTCGTCTTAACAAGCAGTCTCAGGATGCCATCAACCGTACTGCAGCTCTGCAGCTCTGCAGCTTTTGCAAGACGGTGGCGGTGTGCGCGCGGTTTCTCGAATAACTGGAGTTAACCCTGCCGCCTACAAGCAGAAAAGGCTATTGCCGAGAGAAAAGCGTAAGCGAGAGGATACAGTCCGCGAAGTACTCATAAGACACCCCCACAGCTTGCTTGTGTAGCGCTCTATCGGCGGATTTTCTAAGCTAAAAGCGGGTGAAATAGCGTGTTTTTACAGGTAGAAAGCAACAAACCACATATAAAGCGCATCAATAAAGCCAGCGCGCAGCAATGAGCAATAAAGTAACGTGAAATTTATATACGCCAGCGAAATTGTAGAGCAAAACGCCCTTTGTGGGGATGCACCGAGGTGCTTTTCATAGTTTGTTGATCCGTTACCGGCTTCGACACCTCAGGTTATGAGAGGCTACTGGGGTAGTGCCCCTATGTGGGGTATGCCTAGGAAGGGTAGTATTTCTGCACACGTGTGCCAAGTTGGCCCGATCGCGCGAGCCCCGTGGCAAGCATGCCACGGGGGCACACCTGTAGTGTATTGGCCGGCAGCGCCGGATAGTTAGATGTTTTAATTGATATTTTCAAGTGCCGTATATAAGTGGCGGCACTTGCCGCCACTGTACGGGAAGTAAACCTCAACGAGGCCTTTGGCTCTGATCTTCTTGCCGCTTGCGCACGGTCACCAGCCCCATCCTGGGGAATACCGCCGCAATTCCGGGCTGATCAACCAACCTCCGTCCCTGAGGAGTACTAATCCGTCGTCACGGCACTTTTCTTATCTATTTTATTGTTTTCATTTCCGTCTTACGGCTTTCGCTACTCTGCCCTACATTGTAGGTTTGTTCTATTTGTCTCGGGAGTTTTCCCGCTTATCGCGAGTCAGTGCTCCGCAGTGCGGCTCGTTTGTTGATCTTTTGTCGTGCCATACCGTTGGGCTGGATACCCCCACTCGCTGTGGCTCGCCGGAACCATCCGGATACCTACGCCGATTCTACCCCTTCTACCTCCGACTGCACGCCCAGATCGGGGCCACCCGGATTTACACCCGGCTCGTGTTGGCCCTATCGGAGGGTTCTGCCGCGCGACTGCCCTTCACAGGGAGCAGGGCCTGAACACCCTGAGGTGCTCGTCCGCGACGCGGTTTGTTGTTTTCCCGTCGAGGGTTTTGCACCACAAACTGGTCTCCTGACCTAGAATCGGCTTTATTGGCCAACAATCGTTGGAGCTGGTTGGTTTGTTTGGAGCCCAGATAGTTGGGAATATCCGTTCTTACGGTTCTCTCATTGTCCGTTTCCGGAAGTTGTTTTGGTTGCCAATTGGCCGACTGTGTCGGTGAACGATGTCGTCCCGTCGCAGGAGCAGCGCGCCACGTGCCGCTTCTGTGCCAGGTTCGTCCGGCTTGCCGGCAAGTTTGCCTCCGTTGCCGAAGGACGCACTGGAGGTCCCAGGCAATGGCGACCCGAAACCGGCTTCCCGGGGCCGCCGTTCCGATAACGGGACCCCACCCACTCGTGGGCCAACTGAAACCGCACCTGCGGCTGATGCTGCCGCAGCGGTTGACGTTATGTCGTCGCGGTCCGACGAGTATACCCTCCGTGAATTAGAGGCTCAGGTTCGCATCCTGCAGAACTCCCAAGTGGGCCTCATCCGGGATATTACGAAGCTCCGGCAACGGCTCGATGAAGCCGGTGTCCGGGATGTTTCGAGCGACGTCCGTGTTTTACGGTCTGATGTCAACCAGATTATGGAACACCGACAGGTGTCGGCTGGTCTGCACGAGCAGGCTGCCGCACGCCTGGACCGCCTGGCTACCCGTCTGGAGACGGTCGAGCAAATCATTGTATCTGATGCTGTTGCGCCGAAAGCCCCGGTTTCTGAGGGTTCTCAGCACTCGCGCCGTTTCCGGGATCGTCCGGCAAAGAAGAAGGTCAAGGTTGAGTCTGACTCGTCTTCTTCATTCTCTTCTGATGAGGAGGGCCCTCAAAAAGGATCGTCTACCGACTCTTCCGACAGCGCGGAAGAGCGCTCTCGCCATCGTGCATCCCGTTCGCGGGCTACTGAAGCCACCTCTGGTGTTGCACGAGGCCGTACGAAAGGACGGAGACACCTCGGATTGAAAGAGTTGAAGCCGACAAACTTACTGTATCGGAAGCTACTATCTTACCGATATTATCGGCTTGATTACACGACGCCACAGAGAACCCCACGTGGGACTGGCAAGGTACGAAACGATCTCCGACAAATGGAGCTCACGCTGGAGCCCCACAAGTTCTCTGGGGAAGATCCAATTCTGGTCTTGGATTTTCTTAGCCGCTTCGTAGCGGAAGCCGATGTACTTCGGATGAGTGAGGCACAGGCCTACATCGCGCTGCCGTACTTTTTGGCGGGTGTAGCCGAAGATCAATTCAATTCGGTTCGTGGGTCGTCTCGCGCCTCCGAAGGAGGAATTACGTGCTGGCCGGAAGCGGTACAATATCTCCTGCGTTCTTACGCGACAGGAAATGCGATACAAGGTGCTATACTCGCGCTGCGAGACACGAAGCAAGGAGCCGAAGAGTCGGAAACCGTTTATTCGACCCGCCTCAATAAGGCTTTCCACAGATGTGGCAACGTGTTCTCCGCAGCTGAGCGGTGTACGATGTTTGTTGATGGACTGGACCGATCAATTCGGACGTTGGTAGCCCATTATCGGGAGAACAAACGCCGGATTACCTATCTGGAACTCGTTCAATTTGCCCAAGCGGAGGGAGATGCAGCTCGAGCACGCACTGGTATCAAGACGCGCACGCGCCGACTCCTTCATGTAGAAGGCCGAGACTCCTCACTGCCTCATTCGCGAGGTTCTGTTCAAGGGGGTTATGATAACCTGCACCTGTTACAGGACGATGGTTCAATGCCGAGTTCGGAATTGCCGTCGACGACGGAGCAGTCTACAGTGGACGGAGACCCCGCTCTGTACGCCGGACGTCAAGTCCCGGCATTGCCCGTGCCGCACTCTGGCGGATATCGAAGCCAACGCCCTGGATGGAGGGACCCGTACCCTCCTCGACAGGAGCGCCGGCCGCCCAACGCAGATCTTCTTCGTCACCTTATTTGTCATACCTGTTACAGGCCAGGGCACATCGCTCCGAATTGCTTAATGCCCATACGGGATATGGCGAAGATAGTGCCTCAGTATGAGTCGTTGACGCCCGCCGAGCGGGAACGTGTTCCCGACAAATCGTACCTTCGTGCGAAGGCGGAGACTCAGCCTGGGAACCAGGAAACGGTGCCATCGAATGGTGGAACTGTAGCCGCCCCTGCGGAATCGCAACCCCCGCAGATTGGCGGCGACGCTCAGAAAAACTGAGCAAGGGAGCCTCCAGCAATGGAGAGGCGCCCCCAGCGACGGGGTTTAGTGCGCCTGAGGCTGAGAAGCCTCGCTCCCCGGTCACAATCCTTTCGAGGAAACTGGCCACTACAGACGTGGACTCTGAGCACCTTGGTGTCTTGCGTCGCCCGTGGATACGGTCTAAGAACAGCCGGTTCCCGGATAGAGTCCTGGTCATGGCGAAACGTAACTACAAAGTTTACGCCGACCTGGGTGTTTCCGACC
>VCMS01000230.1:0-87940 GCA_022539475.1 Gracilaria domingensis | reverse complement strand
GGCAGCGCTTCTCTCCCCACCGGTACTGGCATTGCCCAAAACGGGACTCCCGTACACATTGGATACATATGCATCGAACGCCCAAATAGGTTGCTGCCTAATGCAGGAACAGGAGGATGGCAAGCTTGCACCAATTGGGTATTGGAGTAGAGCTCTTAACCAAGCGGAGCAGAACTACACCGTAACGGAGAAGGAATGCCTAGCGGTTGTTTGGAGTATGCTCATGCTACGTCCTTACCTATATGGTGTGCGCTTCACGCTTCGAACAGATCACGACTCCTTGAGGTGGATATTGGGTTCGGCGGACGCGTCGGGTCGTCTGGCCCGATGGCGCCCGAGACTCTCGGAGTTTGAGTACGATGTGCAGTACCGCCCCGTGGTCAAGCACCGAGTGGCGGATGCAATGTCCCGGTTGAATACCGAAGGATTGGACACTGACCCAGTGGACGACGACATTCTATGTTTTACTATAGAACCAGCGAACCACGAGGTCAACGAAGTTCTGAAGGGATATTGGTATGATGACAGTACGTACCAAGTGGTAGTGGAGACCCCTCTCCCTGTGGAGGAAAGGGAACACGCCCCAATCACCCGTGAGGAATTCCTACGCGAACAATCGTCCGATAGGTTGTGCAAAACGCTCGCTGACGTACTAGGAAGAAAGGATTCTCAGTTCGACATCGACCACAATGGGTACCTCATCAGACGCTCACCTTTAGACGGAGCTCTCCAGAAGGTCGTACCTGGGTCACTAAAACAAAGGGTGTTGTATCTGTCACGCAACCCACGGCTTTCGGGACACCCCGGAGCCACGCGGTTGTACTATACCCTTCGGAGGCAATTTTACTGGCCGCACATGGCTAATGACGTATATACCTATGTGGCGCAGTGCAATTCGTGCATTAAGACCCGAGGTGGTGTGAGGAAGCACAGGAAGTACCTGAAGCTATTCCCGGCGGCAGGGCCCCTGGAATTCGTTGCGATCGACATACTGGGGCCCCTGCCCAAGACCTCGGAGGGTTATCGATTCGTAGTTGTCATAACCGACAGGTTCACAAAGCTAACCAGGGCCATATCCCTGAAGAACCAAACGGCAACGACACTAGCGACAGCCTTCTTGAAGAATTGGGTTTACCCATACGGTGCTCCCATGTACCTACTGACCGATAATGGTTCGAACTTAGCATCTAAGTTCTTCGAGGCGGTTTGTACGATGCTAGGGGTCAAGCACTACTTTACCACGGCCTATCATCCGCGAACCAACGGCCAAGTGGAGCGGTTCAATAAGACCCTAGTGGCTCGCCTACGGCACTATGTCGAAGAGCACCAAACCACAGGGTCTGAGTATGTCCAACCATTGACATATGCGTACAATCTCCAGGTCCACAGGGTCACTCAAACAACCCCGTTTGACCTGGTACTGTCGCGAACACCACACGGTATTATCGTCCAGCCCGGTCCTAACCGCTCGGAAGCGGCTGGGACACTCACACCTGCAAAGGTCAAGAGAAACATACTCCAGAAGTTGCGCACCGCTTTGGCTGCCGCCAAAGTTAAAATGACAGCAGCCCAAGATCGGTACAAAGCCGACTATGACCGAACGGTTAGCAGAGTGACCAAAGTGGTAGCAGGAGACATGGTCTTCCTTGACGTGCCACCAAGAGGTAAGCGACCAACCCCAGCGGAAATGGAAGAAGATATCGGTCTTGAGGAGGATATCAATTCCAAACTGCTACCCAAGTCGACGGGTCCATACTAGGTAATTCGCTCCGATGAGCATACCGCTACGGTCATAATGGATGGTTTGGAGAATACGGTCTCCATCGACAGGATTGTCAAGGCCGCACAAACAACGGCATCGAGTACACAACCAATAGGTGAGCCAACTCAGCAAGAGGCGGAAAAGGGACAAACGTCGCCCATACCCCTTCCTCGAACAAACTGACCGAGCGGTCAACCTTCCATCAGAGCCGTAACGGCTGATTCCACGACCCAAGCGGCACAGGAGATCGAGCCCCGGCAAGACCAACGGGTCACACCACCCATGGAGAGCCACGCACCACACGACCAAACGGAAGAGTCACACCCTCGAGTAGAGACCCAGGAGTGCGCTATTGACACAATTGTAGGTCACGAACACACCACAAAGGGTATCCGCTACAGGGTAAGATGGTACGGATGGTCGCCAGAATACGACTCTATGGAACCACCTGGTCATATCCCTAACGACTTCATCATCCGATACTGGCGCAAACAAGGGCGTACGCCCCCACCAACTGGTACTGCTTCGCGTGGTACGCGTCGCTAAGGAGGGGGGGGGGGGGGTCGTCTAAGCCGTTGAACGCCAAACGCCACATGAAGTGCTAACTAACCTAACAGGCAAATGGAAAGAGATCATAACGCACAACGCAAGACACTTTATTAGTCCAGAAGAATCCACAAGAGGTAACCACGAGGTAACCTAGGAGGCCTTGGAAGACCCATGGCCACGTCCACGCCCACGACTGGTTCCACGACCGCGACCACGTCCACGGGAGGTCCCGCGCGATGAAGCGGAAACTCCACGACCAGAGGAAACCAACATAGGTCCGGCGGAGCTTCCGCCCCCGCCGCTAGCCGCGCTCGCTGGCGCACCACCACTTGGAAGGGGAGCAGAAGCAACAGGCCCCGCAGGGGCACCGCGGCTAACCACCGGCATGGTATTCGCAGGACCAGTGGGTGGATGGAAGGAAGGCGGTAAGCTAGCCGGAGGGATACAACTAGAAGTCGGAGGAGCAAGACCACTAGACGGTCCGGCACCAGAGGTATTACCAGGAGGTGCTCCAACTCCCGAAGGTCCAGGACCAGTAGACGGCATAGGAACACCGGACGACGACGGAAGCGGAACCGAACGGAAACCAGTTGAGAAACCACTTGGTGCTCCCGCCCCAGTACTTGCTGGAGGAAGAGGAACGTTGTGAGGACCAAGCGGAGTATGGAAGGACGCCGAAGGATCACCACCAGGAGGTTGATACGTACCAAGGCCACCAAAGCCTACCATTGGGGTCGCAGGATGCTGCGACGCAGGAGCGTACGGGTTGAAACTTTCCACAGGGGGTCGATGTAACGCCGCGTGGCCCTCCACAAGGTTGCTCAACTGACCAACGTAGGCTGTCACCTCACGGTAGAGATTCCGCTGGAAGTAGTCGCGGAACTGTCGCAGCTCAGAAGTGCGCCGCTCGTGGTGAGCGACCACGGGGAGCAAGTTGGTAAGAGTATCCACAGCGGTGAGTATGTCATTTGGACCAAGACGGTTGAAGTGCACCATCGAAGCGTGGTTAAGACGAGCCAGGGCGCTTCGTATTGCGCCACTATCACCACCAGGGGGTACCGGGTTCACCGGAAGCGACTGGAAACCAACCCGAAGAGGCCCCTGAGCGGCCCCTCCAGGAGGATGAGCAGCTGCCTGAGGGTCTTTTGGACCGCTTGGGACAGGGGCAGCCACGCTGGTCGGAGGAGTGGCCTGTACCGGCGCCGAAGGAGGCAACGCGGGGGACTCATAGTTCTCGGCAGCCACCATAACAGTATCATCGTTACCAAATGGGTCTTCGCCAGCCATGTGCTGCTGTTGGAGAGGCACTATGCCATGAACCTCCGGGTCGTAGACATCCCAAACCTGGTCATTCCTCCAACTGTGGTTACTTATCGCCGTAAGGTAGCTGTCCAACTGCTGTGCCGTATGCTTGGTGCCCTCCACGATCTTGGAGAGCCCCATGGCACGAATATCACCGGCCACATCGTTGGGGAGGTTGAAGATGCGACCAACTGGTTGAGTTCCACTGATCCCAACAGACTTGTCAGGGCAGCGCGTGTCCCAAGTCACACCTTCTACGGACGCTTGAAGGGCGAGGATAGCCACCATAACGGCCCACTCGCTGCGCGCGACCGACCAAACGGCATATGCGTTGTTCCTCTCGACGGAGATGCTGCTACCAAAGTACGAAAGCACCGGCGGGGTCGGCACTTCCAGCCACTGACATACTTCAAAGTGGTCCCCCCAAGAAGGTCGATTGACATACCATGCCCGGCGGTTCTGGTCGCTTTGTGACCAATAATCAACGTTGTGAAACAGGAACATTGTCCGCGTACGGTTGTTACGGTGACGAACACGGCTCTCGGCCATCGCATCGGTCGCCCTCCTCCCACGGTCAGTCCAATAGTTGGTATCTAACGGGCGCTCAAATGCGACGTAATCCAGATCGACCTCGATGTGGGTAGCAGGTTCGTCCAAGCGGTGAACGATATCTACAAAACGGCGGAAGTAGTGGACCTCCCCATCGCAGCGGATGAAGGGGAGATCCGACGGTATGGCCACGGGGATGTAGTATAGGAACTTCGTGTGCCGTTGCCGCGCGTGGAAACACTGTTGTCGACCGAACCGGCTCTGCTTCTCGCCCTTGCGTGGTGGGGGAGGCGCCATAGGCACCGCCTCCAAGCGGCGACAATCCCAACGGGCAATCGTAGTATACTGCGGGAGACCCATGTGGCGAAACCGCAAGGGACAGAAGGAGGAACTGATGTGGAAAGGCCAGTTCCCCAGAGCGACCAATTCGGCAGAGACATCAGCAAAGCGTGCACCATAGTGGGCATGCGGCTGCCCGTGCGTCCTGTTAAGGTCATGAGGATTCAGCTGTTGAGCTTCCACCGTACCGGCGACCGCAAGAGGTTGACGTTGCTCGGACCGGCGGCGGGCGCGTAAGGATCATACCCACCACGACCGTACGGATCTTGACGAGCGCGCGTACTCGACCGCGTGTTCGGTTTGAAGATGCCCCCGCCCCGGCGGCGCGCTACCCCAGGGGTCTTGCCGGACATCCTCGACCGGGCGACAGCGGTTTCGCGAACCGAGTGGGTGGTCTCCGGTGAGGGGGACACTTCAGAAGCAGATTATCCCTTTATAGGGTCGTAGCACGGCTCCTCTAGTACCAATTGGTTGGCCACCACGGGGGCTTCAGCGCCCGATGGAACGGACACGGGTGTGCCGGCCTGGCACGGCAGACAGAGTTGCGAAGAATCAACCGCGTGGTAACTCGACCGAAATGGCGCTGCCTCATCTCTGGTGTCTACCATACTGGAAGGAGCGGGAGCGATACTCTCCTCAGCTCCGTCTTCACGGCGTTCGAACGTCATTGACCATCCCGTTGGGGAAGTTGACCGTTTTCCCATGAGGTATACCAGGGGCGGGATGGAGCGTGAGCGCGCCACGAAGGATACCAACAGCGAGGGGGAACACGACCAATTGGATGAATAGACGAGACCGGAAGGGTCACGGAGAACGGGCACGCGACTCCAGCGAGCTGACACACCGACCAAATAACCAGTTTGGTGCCTGGGCTGAACAGGTTCCGTGGGTAAGCGAGGCCACGGAGGGAACCTAAGGAAGAAAAAAAACGACCACAGGGAACCAATCGGAGGAGCACCAAACGCCGCGCAGTCGTGTAAACCACTCGGCTCGGCGCGGAGCAATCCAGAACACCCCGACGAGGCAGACCACTAGGCAGAAACGGCGTCAACACCGGTACGGTCACGGGATCGGAAAAGCCACGGGGAGGAGTCTCCCCGCCCCCGACGCACAAGACAGCGACACCCCAGTGGCGCCCTCACTCAATCAGAGGAACAGTACGTGTCCGAACCAACGAGGTATCACCGCAGTACGACACGGGACCAAGTGGCCAATGAAAAAGATAGAAGCACCACCACGAGGGGGCGGTGTGCCGATCGGTTGAACTGCTAGCCCCTCCTGGAGGCTCTAAACCAACTGATGAGCCGGGGCTGACCCACCCCGGGGAAGGACGGATAGGTGAGGATGAAGTGACGGACTCCTCTAAGGGGGACGGAAGAGACGAAGACAACCACGTGGTACCAGGCGCGCGACAAGATCAACCGGAATGGTCGTGTTTCGCGGTGTCGCGCTCCGATACTACGAGGGATGGAAAGTACAACCGCACATACCGCAAGGGGGGGTACTGCGGCGCGGGTAATAGCGCTGCAGTGCAGGTGGCAAACCGCGCGGCGCTCCGCGCCGTCTCCGCGTCATCGCGAGACGCGCCGTGCGCCAGGCGACGCGCGCCGACGATCGTTTGGTAAAAGGGCGCCAGACGCTGTGGGAACTTCGCAGCCACGGGGCGTGCCGGTCGATAGGAGGGGGTGTAGTATAGCTCGCACGGATCAACAGGGGCTCTACAAGACCAAGTGGTGACGTCACCGGCTCCCGGGCACGTATGTCTACTGTACCACTTGGGACGCGCAAGCGCAGGCTTGGACATGACTAATTAGTTTATTTTCAGTAATTTAGAATTAGTATTTACTAGGTAGTGTAGATATGTGGCCGGGGTGGCGCACCACAAGTGCACCTCCCGGTTACACACGTGGCATTAGGCCCGTGAGAGCCAGAGGGGCGCTCGGGGGTGTTAAACCCCCGAGAAGCCAACCTCCCACACCAGATGGTAAAGTCAAGCACGAACTAGGCTAATTTGACAACAATTCGGTTCTACAGTCACCAACTGGTAAGTCTAGTCGACCTCTAATAGTTTTGCTGACATCGAGGGTTGTACGTGCCTACCGCACACCAGTGCAGGCGTATTTACCACTTGGTCACCCTGCACTATAGGCAACGGCGGGTGCTGCCCACCTATTAGGTGTCACGCGTTTCACTCCTCCGCAGGGTCGAGCCCACGCAGGGCTCCCCACTAGCAGCTCGCATCGACCAGTTATACCACACAGCAGTTGCACAAGCATTTGTGACGCATTGGGTCTTCACTTACGGGTCACCCGTTAATCTGCTTTCAGATCATTAGTCGCAGTTTGCGTCAAAGATCTTTATCGTATGCCGTATCTTGGATATCAAGAATTTGTTTACAACAACCTATCATCCACAGTGTAATGGGCAGGTAAAACGGTTTAACCGTACGATGCTAAACGCATTGAGATCGTACGGTTGCGGATCACCCACAGGATTAGGACCTGTACAGTGATGCGATAACTAACGCATATAACACCCAAGTACATCGGGTTACGTCGCTGTCGCCGTTTGAATTGGTTCTCTCAAGGATTCCGCCACCTGTGGCAATTGAAGCTCAAGCGAGGCTATCTTCTTTCCCGTCGACGGGTTTGTACAGGGACACCTGGAAAAAATGGTTAAAGAAGATGGTACCTGTAGCCCATAAAAAGCCATGGAGAAGGCCCAACTCGCGTACAAGCAAAATTGTGACAGCCGGTTACGCGGCAAACTTTTATCGTCTTTATTTCCGTCTTACGGCGTTCACTACTCTGCCCTACATTGTAGGTTTGTCCCATTTGTGTCGGGAGTTTTCTTGCTCATCACAAGTCAGTGCTCCGCAGTGCGGCTCGTTTGCTGATCTTTTGTAGTCCTATGACGTTGGACTGGATACCTCCACTGGCTTTGGCTGGCCGAAACCATCTGGATATCTACGCCGATTTTACTTTTTCCATCTCCGACTGCACGCCCAGGTCGGGGCCAATCGGATTTACACCAGGCTTCTGTTGGCCCTATCGGGAGGTTCTGCCGCTCGACTGCCTTTTACAAGGAGCAGCGCCTGAACACCCTGAGGTGCTCGTCCGCGACACGGCTTGTTGTCTTCCTGTGGAGGGTTTGCACCTCAAATACTTCCTTTCTGGTTCAAGGCTTCTGCAGCTAAATAGATTGTGTGCCATTACTACTGGAAATGGATCATCGTGTTTAATATTTTTTTTCACCCAACAAATGATGACATGTCAAATTGAATGCTGGAAGATGGGACAGCCTGTGGTTTTCTATAAAGATCCTCATGTTCTTGTTCTTGCCGCCATCTAAACTCTTGCAGACTACCAAAAATACCCTTCTGCAGACTCCCGTTCTTTGCAAATCTCATATTCTACCTCTTCGCAACCCATCTTTCTTTTTCACACTCTGTGCTTTCCTGCCGCCAATTAATTGTTCTATTTTCTTTACTTTCTGTTTGAGTGGTTTGGTCTGCTACACAGACACTTTTACTTCGCACGATGCCGCCCTACGATGAGGCTTGTGATGCTCTTTTTTGATAATTATCGTTGCTATCGTTTTTTTTCGGTGTCGATGATTTAATACTTGTTCACATTTTCTGGTCGTTTGTGTTGCTAATTTGTTCATTAGTTCACCGTCGTATTTGTTTCTTTTTGGTTGTTCTTTTAGTTTCTGGCCTCTTTCTATTCGGGAAATCTGTGCTGCCTACTAGGTCGTTTTTCTATTTCCAATAATCCTCGTCGATTCGGTGTTTATGTATCAATGCCCTTACAGTGGGCTTTTTTTTCATTATTAGATTGGCACCGCGTATGTGGTCGAAAGAGTAACCGTTTGTGTTGTTGGTACTTCAATCGTCTTTGAAGTGGTTGGAGTTCATTGCTTAGGCCTTGCGTTGTAGACGCTTTGCAGCTCGTGTTCTTGTATCACTGTTGGTTGTTTGATCTAGAAGTGTTCAGTGATGCTGGTATCCTGGTAGTATTGGGTTCTTTGTTCTGCAGGATCGATTTTTTGGTTCATCGTTGTTTGTTGTTTGTTTTATACTGTCATTGAATCTTGCCGGCGTAGTCCTGTTATCGTTCGTTTGTTTATTGCTTCGGTAAATCACTGAGCGACATCTATCTTTCGGTTTTTTTTCATTTCTAGGCTGGTACTCTCAAAGTACTCGGGTTTGTAACCACCCGCGCCATTGTCGTCGAAAATGGCGTTTACAATTAGTATAAAAAAACGTTGTAGTTGCAGTTTGCGCGTTTGGTGACGCGGCGGTATTGTCGTTAATGCGTAGGGTATCAGGCGGGGGTTGGGATGATGCCATGAGCAAACATAGCAGCATTGCGCTGAAAAGCTACGACTGAGCAATTCCGTATGGAGGATGAATTGATCGGCATCGCATTTGTGTTCTTTTGATAAGCAATAAACTAGTGGCCCCGGCGAGTGGCTCTGTCCTATATCTTTGGCTATTTTGAAACAAGAATCTTTCCCAGCTTTTCTTCGATCCGTAATTAAACGGCACGATATCGGCTTTCCCACCTTATTTCAAATCTAAGCCTTCTTTTGGCTTATTGAAAAACCCCTATTGTGAGTAAATGTGACCGGCTATGAATTTATTGCAAAGAAAAGAGTCGGTAGCTATATCAAAGCGGCCTTGCTGCTGTTGATCGCACGCGATGCGCGAAAGAACAGGCGAGCAGAGGGAGGAACAAAGCAAGGGAGCAGGCACAAAGGAACTCCAACAGACTCTGTTGGGTTCTGCCTCCGGACACTAGCGGTCTCCTGTGTATTTATTATGCCCTTCCGGGCAAGACAGCAAGGACAGAGCAGACCCTTCGGGCTGCAGTTCTGTCTTGTTCCCAAACGGGAAAGAAATTCAGACTACATGTCACCAGACTCTGGGTGGCTGATTCTAGTTGTGCTGCTGTAGCTCCCCACGCATACGCTTCAGCAACCGTGCGGCTATTAACAGTTGCAAACAAGTTCTTTTGTCAACCAGGAGCGCTCAGGAGAACGCATCTCTTGCAAATCTAGTCACTGCTACCGCTTTGACAAGAAGAGAGCAACAAGTGCAGTTCTGGTATCGCTTCTGGACCAAATGCAGTAATAGAGGTTTTTCGAGCCGTGCCCGAACGCGCTCGTGGTTAATCCGGATGCCCTTTATTGGGAGTCATGCGATTCTGCAAGTTGTGCATGAAAGTTTTCATGAAAACGAACCTTCGCTACTTCAGCGAGGCATTTTCGGTTACCGCTCAATAGTGCACCGGCTGTCGAAGTAGGTAGAGAAGTACACATCACCGCCGTCGATGTTTTCGATCGGAAACTCGCTGGTAGCCAGCGCACTTGCAGAGCCATTGTGACCATCACTGCTCTTCACATCCCATTTCCGGGGCATCCAGCCTCTCGGATTCTACCAGCGCAGTGCAAGTGCTTGGACAGTGGCACGCCATTCCGCATCGCTATATGTCATCAAACACTCACCACGAGCCACGTCCCACAGTCTGTACGTGTATTCGTAAAGAAGTTTCCCCGTAACAATTCTCATTCCTTGCACATCCACCGCAACAATGCTTTTCCAACTTGAGCAAAGAGTTATCGGTACGCCGATAGCTTCCCCGCTGTGCGCGTCCCAGACGCGTATATCTCTCGTTGTTTCTGATATGATGCGATTTCCGTCCGCACTCATCAGCACGGAGAGAACGCCCCGAGTGTGACCGGTGAGTGGCGCCATGACCATCTCTCCGCTGTTCCCGTTCCAAACCCGCACCGCTTTATCTCGGGAGCCGGTTACAATGCAACTGCCGTCCAAACTTATCCCAACAGCTGAGAAAACTCCAGTATTGCCCATGAGCGATTTCGGGCTCACTGCTCCACTCACCACATCCCAGACGTAGCTTTTCCCGTCTCTGCAAACAGAAACTATGCGACGCCCATCCCCACTAACCGCGACGTCTAAGATCTCTCCGGTGTGGACGAGTGGCTGCGTGATTGCTTCCCCGCTATGTGCGTCCCAAACTCGCAGCGTATTGTCCGCAGAACCCGTGACAATACGATCTCCTTTCTCTCCCACAATGAGTGTGTGGATCCTATCAGTGTGGCCGACCAGCGGTTGAGTGACCATCTCCTCTTGTCGAACGTCCCATACACGAACTGTGTGGTCAAGAGACGCGGAAATTATGAGGTTGGCCTCCGCATCCATGGAAACGGAGCTAATGTAACGAGTGTGCCCAGTGAGCTGCAGCGTGCGAGCCTGTCTGTTGTGTACATCCCAAACACGCACGGTAGCGTCTGCAGCGCCGGACACAATGCGACTGCCGTCCCAGCTCACCGCCACGCAGCTCACCCAATTAGAGTGCCCCACGAGCGGGTGCGTGACCTCTTCGCCGCTGTGAGTGTCCCACACTCGCAGCGTGTAGTCTGAGGACCCGACACAAGGCGGTTGCCGTTCCCACTGAACGCGACGCATGTCACCCCATGGTTGTGTCCGTTCAGTGACTTCCGGACTGTCCACCAGCGCTGCGAATTCCATAAAAGTATCGTATAGTCCTCAGAGCCTGACGCTACTTGACTGCCGTCGCAGCTGATCGCCACGCACGACACCTTCTTAGTATGTCCCAAAAATGGTATTCCCACAGGCTTCCCGCTATAAGTATCATAGAGCTGTAACGAATTAAATGTGGAGTGAGTAGTTGCCGCGCGTGTGCCGTCGGAGTTCACTGCAAAACACTCCTGAACATTTCGGAAAGGCCATTGACCAAGAGCTGATGCAACCCAAGACTGGTCGGCGCAGATCATTATTTGTTTAATCAGCCCCTGATCTCTGTTCCAAATCACAACCCTATTGTTCATATGAACAGTTACAACGCTGTTCTGGTCAGGAAAGAACGCGCAACTCTTCACACTTTGAATCCAGTCCCGATGCCGCTCTGCAAACGCAAACTTCTGAACCGTGGAAATAGATGTCGACTGCTTGAAACATGCAACGCCCATTTCTGTATGTCGCCAACCGCCCCAGAAGACCCAGAGATCGTCCGCTTCCAAGCTTGTGCATCTCACACGGTCTGGCGCTCGGAAAACTCTGCTAGGCGGACATGGTGCTCGTAACAGTCCTAAGGAAGCTTTCATCCACGGTCTTGGAGCACAATGCTCAATCTCTTCTACAAACCGTTTCGTGAGTTCGCATCGCGTTGCATGCTTCAGCAAGCGTCCGTGCAGTTGAAACCATACTTCACGTGGATTTCTAGAGACAGCCACACGGCTCATCCGCGCTGCTTCGTTCACTGTTTCCATGTGTTTCCTGCGAGTCGAATGACCAAACACTTTCTCCTCTTCTTAAACAGCTTTGCCATGCTTCATGTCCTCGTCCACGGCGTCGATTCCACTTCTTACCAAGCGGATTGCTATCCATTGTGGCCTTGACAGCAGCCATAAAAGTTCTTCAAAGTATCCTGCAAACCGAAGACTTCGACACAAGCTCTTAAACAAGTAGTCATCGTCTTCAAAACGTCACCATTCATGCACTAACTCATTCCTTCGATTGCTTGGAATGTAGTTGCTGATAGCAGTTTGAAAGAGCATTTGACTTTCAAATCCCAACGAAGCCTTTCGAACAGCATAGTCCAGGACTACGTCATGCAAGCGGACAAGCGTGGTGGCGTCACGATCTTTCATCACTTGCACGATTGAACAGCTATGGAAGTTGTGCACAATTCGTTCCGCTTGTCCAAGGTCGACTAGGTTCCACAACTTCTTCAACACGTGAACAGAGACTACCTGCTGTTTCTTAAGCACGCAAAACGACCGAAATCGTTCGGAATATCGTTCGCCGTTGTTGTATTCGTCCAGAACCTGGAGTGCGGCATCCAATATCGTTTCCAGTGGATCTTGTTCTTCAACCGATAGGGAAAAAACTTCTTCTTGCTTCGACATGATATGGCTGTGCATTTCTGACCACGCATCCTGCTTCTGCTCTGAGCACTTTTGATGAGATATATGTGACACGGAGCCAGCAGCCATCCAAAACGCGAGCGGAACGCCAAGGCATATACTTAAAATAGCTTCAAATGCGTCCTTGTTGTCCTGCTCAAGTTGGCACTCCTCCCTGAAGCCGGATTGCTTCATCAACATTCTCCGAGCAGTGTTATGGTGCGCTTCCCGCTCCTTAAATTGAACTTCCTTGTCCGCGCGGCCCAGAAACTGTCTCATACTGGTGGTAAACACGAGGCGACTCTTTGCGTTGAGCATCCATGCAAGACTTGTCAAAAGCTGCGAATCGATATCATTCACTCGACACATGTCGTCCACCAAGAATAGACATGCGAACCTGCTAAACCATTGGAACGCCTTTGCTGAAGCGGCATGAAGAGAGTGTGCCATACGTATCTCGTGCGCTAGCTCGCTCCCTCCCGTTCGTTGTACGATGTTCTCGATTGCCTTCAGCGCGTCCGATACGGAGGCGTCCTCTCCGAGCCGCATGTACAGAATGCCGCCTGGAAACCTGTCTCAGATTCGACTGTCATTAGCCAGCGCTCGCAACAGAGACGTGTTGGCCGCGCGACAGTCGCCAGAGGAAACCAGACCAACTATGACGCCTCCGCCGTCTCCCAGAACGGCAGCGCTCAGCTTTTGTTCGCATGAGGTGGTTGGGCTGTAGTCGACAAACGTTGTGCGTGGATTCAGGGGAAGCATGTTGCATGAGGTGTACACATCCTGGGTGGATGGTTGGGCGTGTTCCGTCGCGGAGAGTTTTTCTACGAGGAAGCCGATGAAGTTGTTGACGTTCTGCTTGCATTGAGCCAGGGTGTGTTCGGTTGGTGTGCATGATGTTCCACTTTTGGGGTTTCCGATGGATTCCGTCGACGAGGCGAGTGCAGCGAGGTGGCCCAAGTCCTGCTGCAAGACTGCTTGACATTGACGTAGCGTGGTGATCGTCTCGACGTGTGATGTGGGAGCATGCTTCAGACGCTGAAGTAAGCGTTGCGCCTCTGCGTAAAAGTTCTGGAGCAGGCGTAGTTGTAGCTGGTAGTCTGCACTGATACCATCAATTTGACAGCACTCGCTCACGACGTCGTAGAGCTTCTCCGTGTCTCTCAGCAAGGGCGACAGCTCCATTCTGGGGCAAGAGGCTAAGGCTGCGGGGGTCGGAGGGCACGAGCTGGCGGAGATGAAGCGGTGGAAGGACTTGGGGATAAGAGGCGTCCACGACTGGCGCGCCGGCAACGAGCGCGAGGCGCGCCGGCGAGCGCATGCTGCCTGACGGTTTGTTCCCTGACGGAATATCGCATTTGCTTTGTTGCCTCGCGGTCATTGGGCAGCTGCGCCACTTGCTTTCAACAACCGAATTGAACACACGATCAAGTAGTTTGTAATTGAACACCAACGTTTGTAAGCGCGCCGAACCCGTTAGCCCTACAGCAAATAATCTATCTACCAAAGGCACTCCTTTTCAGCAACACTTAGTGTTAGGATATGGTTGAAAGCTTTTTGTTGGATCATTTTCAAAGAGAAATAAATGTTGAAGCTTATGAATTGCATTAACACCTGAAGATTTTTTTCCATCGACGATGCTATGTGCCTCTTTTGTTGTCGATGCCATTTTCCAGTTTCAAACTCATGTCTTGATTCTCCAATACGTTCAAGTACTACAAAGTTATGAATAGAGTCATCACAAGGTTCATGACACATGCTATTCATTTTATAGACTCCAAATGTCTCTGAAAAGCTGCAGTTCCAGCATTTGAAAGCTGCTAGTGAACAAGTGTATATAGCCGAATGCGATTTGCGTCATCTCGATAGGTATATGTAGAACAGTTCGTGTTTCAAACATACTCGAGCTTTCTTCGAACGAAAACATGAGCTCCTATCCTCACGGTTCCCCAGGTGGTGGCGGCAAAAGGCCGCCTTGGGGCAGAGGAACTCTCGGTTTGAACGGGAATGGGTCGGAGGAAAGATCAGCAAAGCGTACACGGAGACAACGGTCAGAAAGGGTACGAGAGTTGCAAAACAGTGCAGGGCAGGGTCTATCCTCAAGCGCAGCAGATATTGTAGCGTGGATTACGGCGGTATATCAAGAGGCGACCGGCACGTTGCCTGCAGGAGCTCGCGTACCTCAGGCACCGGCGCCAATTTTCGATCCCGTGCCTGAGCCAACGCAAATTGGGGCAGCTTCGGAGCCGCTACCACCAGTTTCTCCTTCTGCAGCAGGGGCGAGTGCTTCTTCAAGTGGAGCTCCATTCCGTTGTCCCCACTGCGAGAAATCCTACGCGAACCAAGATGCACTGCGCGAACATGTGAGGAGAAAACATGACCATGGAAATGTTCGATACTGCCCTCATTGCCCATATGTGTCTGATAGACAAGCATTTCATGTACACCAACGCTCTCATCGCCGTAGTCATCCGCCACCAGGGCCGTTACCACAAGTTCCGTCTTCAGGGAAATCATGGCGGTGCCCGCACTGTATTAGAGTATATCGCTCTCGTTCTCATCTCGCAGATCATGTCAGAAAATCTCACGATAGAGGCGGTAGACGTCATTGTAACAAGTGCAACTTCATAACCGAAGATATAGAAGCCTTTAGCGCTCATCGTCGTGCACATAATGGATGGCGCCTCTGTCCGAATTGCCGAAGAAGGATCCATACTTCTGAGAGCGAAGATCATTTGCATATGTGCGCTAAAAGAGGGTAAATTTGTACTCTGTTGCTTCCTTAGAGCTTTCCAGCGCCAACAGTATCGACAGTAAAAAACTACCCCTCTGAATGGGCATTTACGGGACATGGGAGTCATGCGATTCTGCAAGTTGTGCATGAAAGTTTTCATGAAAACGAACCTTTGCTACTTCAACAAGGCATTTACGGTTACCGCTCAATAGTGCACCGGCTTTTGAAGTAGGTAGAGAAGTACACGTCACCGCTGTCGACGTTATCGATAGGAATGTCGCAGGTAGCAAGCACACTTGCCGAGCTATTATGACCATCACTGCGTTTCACTTCCCGATTCCGGGGCATCCAGCCTCTCGGATTCCACCAGCGCAGTGCAAGTGCTTCGAGGGTGGCACGCCATCCCGCATCGCTATATGTCATCAAACACTCACCACGAGCCACGTCCCACAGTCTGTACGTGTAATAATGAACAAATCGAAGATGATATTTTATTGGAGCATCTGGGAACAAGACGCAAATGCAGAGGCTCAAATCAGGCTGCCGCACTCTTGAATCTGCGTAGGTGTCAATCGACAGCCATCTTCGCATGCAGATTTGCGTGGGTAGCTTCCTTTTCTTGGTGTCCCCACTGCGAGATGAACTGTTTGTTGGACTGGTATATGAGCAACAGGTTTATTTCACTGCTACGAGGAAAGCCCTCGACAGCTCTGCAGGTCTCTACTTTTCTACCTCAGCCAAAAGCTCTCTTGTCGAGAGTTTCATCTTCGTCGTTTACCGCAGAGCCGTTCTGTACTCTGCTTTGACGAACTGCGTACAGGTTATTGGTTTCCTTCGTTCAGGTTTGTTTTGTTTACTACTATTTCTTTCTCTGACCACAGCAAGTTTGGTAACTCTGCGTCTTGCACTGCGTACATACTGGCATCGATATATACAGAGAACACATTGTTGAGAAGACCTTCAAACTGGTTATGCCCATACCTTTTCCCAGCCCTGTACACATGACTGACTAACTATAGCAAAAAATAGGACCTAACTAACTACTACAGAAAAAATTTAGTTAGTCAACTCTACGTACACATGTACACGTTGAACAAAACGACCTGCTGTCTTACGTGCGGGCCCAACAGAGAGGCATTGAAAATGAAAAACGTAACGGTAGATCATACACGTTGAACAATGCCGATAAAAGATCTGAGACTCTCCTGGGCGAAGTCGTCTCACTTTGTACCAACGAATATTGGTAAAAATGGCTTCACATGCAAACCTGTTCAACAGCGATGTGCAAAATTTTGAAAGTGTTTGTTCAAGACTAGTTGCGGTGCAGCGGTCTTCAAAAACTCAGATTAGTTCGCTACATGCAAAAGGGGAAGCGCTTACCAATATTGTTAAGAGTATTTCACATGACTAACTACCGACAAACAGGGCCGACTAGTGACTTCCGTTTTGTCTCTTTTAGTTAGTCATATGTACGGGCCTGCAACGAAGCCTTTCGAACAGCCTAGTCCAGGACTACGTCATGCAAGCGGACAAGCGTGGTGGCGTCACGATCTTTCAACACTTGCACGATTGAACAGCTACGGAAGTTGGTAGTCTGAACTGATACCATCAATTTGACAGCACTCGCTCACGACGTCGTAGAGCTTCTCCGTGCCTCTCAGCAAGGGCGACAGCTCCATCCTGGGGGAGGAGGCCAAGGCTACGGGGGTTCGTGGAAAGGAGCTGGTCCTCCACCAGGAGATGGAGCGGTGGAAGGACTTGGAGATGAGAGGCCTCCACGACTGGCGGCGAGCGCATGCTGCCTGACGGTTTGTTGCCTGGCGGAATCTGGCATTTGCTTTGTTGGCTCGCGGTCATTGGGCAGCTGCGCCACTTGCTTTCAACAAGCGAATTGAACACACGACCAAGTAGTTTGTAATTGAACACCACCCGTGAGCCTTACAGCGACGGTCCCGCGCCACGCGCCGAGCGGCACTGAAAAGCGCGCGCCGGACGGCACGCCGCGCGCTCCACGGCGCGCGCCCCGCCGTCGCCGTCGCACCGCCGCCGCCATCATCATGACGACGTACGGCTCGGCGCGCGCCGCGCCGCCGCGCCGCGCCGCCGCGCTGCTCTGCGCCGCCGCGCTGGGCGCGCTGTCGCTCGCGCTGCTCGGCGTCTACAGCGGCGCCGCCGGCGCTGTCGACGCCGCCGACCGGCGCTCCGAGCGCGGCGTGCTGGCGCGCGTGCCGCGCGCGCGGCTGGCCCGCGCCGTCGGCGCGCAGCTCCGCCACAGCGTGCACCGCCACGGCAGCCATCACGGCGGCCACCACGGCGCCCATCCTCACCACAACAACCATCCTCACAACAACAACCATCCTCCTCACCACAACGACCATCCTCACCGCAACGACCATCCCAACCATGATGACCACCCCCACCACGATGACCACCCCCACCACGATGACCACCCCCACCACGATGATCAGCCCCACCACAACGACCACCCCAACCACGACGGCCAACCCAACCACAACGGCCACCCCAACCACGATGACCACCCCCACCACAACGACCACCCCCACCACGGCGACGATCCCCACAATAGCGACGAACCTCACCCTGGCGACGATGCCCACGACGGCGACGATGCCCACCACGACGACGATCTCCCCCCCCACCGCCGCCACGACGCCGACGGCAAGGGCGGAGGGCACGGCTGCTCGTTCGCGGCCGGGCCGCCCGGGCACCCGTCGAGCCCGCACGCGTTCAACTAGGCGTGCCACACGGCGGAGCTGCGCGCGTGCGCGGCCGCGTGCGGCGAGCCGCGCCGCCACTGCGTGCCCATCGGCGCGGCGTGCGCGCACGCGGAGGTCGCGCTGTGCGCGCGCGAGTGCGCCGCGCGCGGCGCGCAGCTGCTGCTGCCGTGCGCGCGCGCGCCGAAGCCGAGCGACACGTAACGCGCGTGGCCGGCGTGCGCACGATGCCCGCGTGGACACGTTTTACGCGTTTGCGACTGCGCCAACGAAGCGGCCAAACCAAGACAGAGCCGAGCTTGTGCCGAGCTTGTGCCGAGCTTGTGCTTACTCCTTATCAGCTTAGCTTGTGCGACCTAGCACGTTCCCAGACATAGTTCGGCGCGTCTTTTAACCTGATTAACCTACCGTTTAAAAGAACAAAAGTGCTGTGGCAGAATGCCAGAAACGGGCAAGCACGCAAGCGATCCATGGCCACATGACTAGCTTGCGAGGACTGCTTGTTTGGCTGGAGAGCAAATTGAACCACGCTTCATCCATAATTAGCTCTAGTAACTCCACCTTAGCATCGTTTCGAAAAACTATTAACTTCAATTGCAAGTGTTATGGTTGAAAGCTTAATGTTGCATCATTTTCAACCACAAATAAGATCTTGAAGATTATGAATTGCATCAACATTCGCTTATGACGATTTTTTTTCATCGACCAAGTGCCTCTTTTGTTGTCGATGCCATTTCCCAGTTTCAAACTCATGTCTTGATGCTCCGATACGTTAAAGTAATAAAAAGTTATGAATAGAGTCATCACCAATTTCATGGCACATCCTATTCATTTTACAGCCTCCAAATGTCTCTCAAAAGCTGTACTTCCACCATTTGAAAGCTGCTGCTGCACAAGTCTATATAGCCGTATGCGATTTGCGTCATCTCGATACGTATATGTATAACAGCTCGTATTCCAAACCTACTCAAGCTTTCTTCGAACGAAAACATGAGCTCCCATCCTCACGGTTCGTCAGGTGGTGGCGGCAAAAGGCCGCCTTGGGACAGAAGAACTCTCGGTTTGAACGAGGAAGGGTCTGAGGAAAGACCAGCCAAGCGTACAAAGAGACAACGGTCAGATAGGGCGGCACGAGAGTCGCAAAACAGTGCAGGTCATGGTATATCCTCAAGCTCAACCGATATGGTTGCGTGGATTACGGCGGTATATCAAGAGGCGACCGGCACGTTGCCTGCAGGAGCTCGCGTACCTCAGGCACCGGCGCCAATTTTCGATCCCGTGCCTGAGCCAACGCAAATTGGGGCAGCTTCGGAGCCGCTACCACCAGTTTCTCTTTCTGCAGCAGGGGCAAGTGCTTCTTCAAGTCGAGCTCGATTCCGTTGTCCCCACTGCGAGAAATCCTACGCGAACCAAGATGCACTGCGCGGACATGTGAGGAAACATCATGACCATGGAAATGTTCGATACTGCCCTCATTGCCCATATGTGTCTGATAGACAAGCATTTCATGTACACCAACGCTCTCATCGTCATCGGCCACGAGGGCCGTTACCACAAGTTCCGTCTTCAGGCGAATCATGGCGGTGCCCGCACTGTATTAGAGTATATCGCTCTCGTTCTCATCTCGGAGATCATGTCAGAAAATTCCACGATAGAAGCGGTAGACGTCATTGTTACAAGTGCAACTTCAAAACCGAAGATATAGAAGCCTTTAAGGCTCATCGTCGTGCACATAATGGATGGCGCCTCTGTCCGAATTGCCGAAGAAGGATCCACGCTTCTGAGATCGAAGATCATTTGCGAATCTGCGCAAGAAGAGGGTAAAATTGTACTCTGGGATATACGGGAAATTACACATGTAGATAAATATTATTAAACCATCATAAAAAGTGCTAAAGGATAACATAAAGAGCAATCACGACTCGTTTCTGTAGGAATAAAGCTTTAGACATTAACTCAATAGCGTAACACTTACGCAGGTTGTGCCAAAACAAAAGACATCTTACTAAATATAAGTAAAAGATAAAAAGCACTTGTTCTGCAATCTTTTTCATTTTGTAATCTTTTTCATGCTTCAAAACTGTCGAATATGTTGATGAAGAATGTTTGAGATATGAATCTCGATGTCGGGTTGTTTGGGACCCTGGCGGTCAGAAGAGTGAGATTTGTGTTTTGTGGCAGTGGAGCCTCAACTGCAATGATAGGGATACTGTATATATCTCTCGAGAGAGATATATATATCGGGGATATACTGTATTTGATTTATTAGAGGCGCATATGCGTCTTTTTGGAGCTCCTGTAACTAATTTGGCTCAGCGGGGAGATACGCGGTTTAGCAGGTTTACGCTATCTCAAAGCAGTATATAAGTAGAAAGCTAGTTGTCGTTGAACGGCTTCACTGTCTTGACTCATCACTCATCACTCATCAATAAATTATCTTCTACAACCATACTATTGTTTGTATTGGTCTCTGACGACCAGCGCGGCGCAGCACCAGCGGGGGCCGTTAGCCTCGTCCGCACATGCAGTTCTGCCGAGGGCCGCCACTGTGCTTCCCATCGTTGTACAGTAGAACAGCGCCGCCGGGCGCCGGGACACTGGGCCTCGTGGGTCCAGAACTCTAGCTTTTGAAGGAGCAAGAGGACCGCGAGTCGATAGAATTCGACAAAAACACAAAAAAACGATGTACAGATGACGAAAATGTAAGTCTCAGAAAGCTGTATTTGAACAAGTGCAAAATTTTACATTTCAAAATAATACGGGAGCCTGCGGGAATATCCGTAATTCTGACATAGCTCATAAATATATATGTACACGTCCAAGAAAAGATGCATAGAATACAACAGAACTAGTGAAGAGAAAAACAATCTTTGTCGTTTAACTCAGATAATATTACAAAAAAGAACAGGATTAGCATAAGACCAATTGATAGAAGACCGTATTCCAGATCATTACAGCAACAATGGAAAGAAACCATACTTCTCCAAGAAGCCATCTAACACCGGAGACTTCAGCTTTCAATCTACCTGCAACGAGCATATTTGTTTCATTTTACTTTAAAACTATGCGTCAAAGTTTAAAAAAGATTTATATTTCTAGTTAACGTCTTGAAAAGAACTATCCAGATATCTGTAGGAACAGTACTTTTCATGTTGTGAAACAGATATTAGTACAACTCAATCTTCATTTTTCTACAGCATCTTAGTCATCTGAAGCAGTACTGTGCGCAAAAGACAAAGAACAAATCTTTTTTATTCATCAATCATAGACAATATGAAACAAATCTAAGCATTCAAGAAAGTACAGTCATATTTCATTCGACCAACTCAAAGTCATCAGTGTTTTGACCACCGTACGCATAAGATTCGTTGAAAGCTCTTAAGCGCACATAGTATACAATTGAACCACAATTGAATCTAATATTGTCTGAAACCAGCTAAGATTCAACAGCAAACGGTAAGATAATCTTCGTGGTTGATAAGACACGATCTTTGCTATGCTCCCTTAAATTTTTTAATGCCGATTCAAATCCTGTCAACTCCTGGTGGTGATCGGTATACTTCTCACCACTCTAATTCAACCACTTTGCGTGTAGAATCTTCGGATGTATCATCGGCCTTGGCCAGTGTACCTTGATTTGTAAACACTTATTATCATCAACTATTTGAACGTAAACATCACCTTGTTGCAATCCCGAGGGCATTACGACTCCAACACTAAGTCGTTTAGTGGTCGTTTTTGGCTCCGTCCATTCCGAAATCAGGTAAAAAGGGCGCCAGTCTAACTGATCAAAAAGCATCCATTTGTTACGATCAACATCGACAGAGATTTCTTCACGATACGACTTATCATCTTAGTTAGACCCGTCAGATTCAATGACAATTGCGTCATTCTCTCGTCGTGGATCTAAGCTTGTACGAAGAACAATATGCAACGCAGGATCTAATTAAGCAAAGAGTTAGTCACGACAATGATTGAAAAATTGAATGTTAAATTACCTTTTAGCGGGAGACCCATATCCTTGCGAATTCGGTTGTAACAAGCACGAAACGTATCTAGCTTGTGTTCCTGAAACAAGCTTTCAGAACGCCATACTCTCTCTGCTTTTTCTGTTCCATCAAGCTCCCCGCTTTGTAATTTCATCTTGAGAAGCTTCACAGCATTCGAATTTGCTGTTAGACGCTTTCGTTTTGGCTTCATGCTGTCTATTGAAGAGTAGTTTCCAGACAAGTGAAACCGTAGCTCCACTGATACGAACTGCGATCACAGGTTGACGAACGAGGACGGTGGTTTTTTATTACATTTTGAGCCGTTATAGGGATATAATCTCTGGATAAGTCCTCTACAGAATTTGGTAACAGGTGGTTGTCCTGAAACTCTGACGAAAGCATAAAAGGTTTGTATCTTTTCTTGCTTTCAATTCAGCCCTAAGTCAATTTCACGGCAGTTCCATGCCGAAAACAACGGTAGAAGGCCATACAGTTTTGATGGGTCAGTGGCTGTTGTAATCTGCACAAGGGTTTGTTCGTAGAAACTTGTCGGATCACACCTTGTAGTTTAGATATGTTATTGAGATCTTCCAAGAATTGGGTACCGCGACACTATAGCAAAATCCAACCAACCCCATGGCCGCATTTCAAGCGTTTGCTGGATGGACATGTCTTGAAAGTGCTGGCCTGCAGCGGGTCAGCGGACCCCGCTGCAGACCGGCACTCGACGTTCTTATGTAATTTATTCGCAACCATTCTCCTTTACTTCATAATGAGATGATAACACTACGCCCACAGTAACTCCGTTGCCTTCTTTCCCACAACCTCCATCAAACATGAATTCCGACACGCGCATTCCAGTACTCCTTACTATCTTTCTCGCCTTTGTTATGGTAAACCAAATGCAGCTTTGCATCGCACTCCTCACCCCCCACCGCGTACAACGCCGACTCTCACGGACGCTCAAATTCCGGCGCACAGCATTACCGAGACCTCTAAAGCAGGTAACCCCATGGAACATTATCGTCGCCTGCGGGACCGACGACGATTTTGCAACCACGCTTTGTGTAGACCGCCACATCTTTTTCGATGTTCTATTACCTCCTTTCATCAAACTTCGCAGCGAAGTACCGCGCTCATCTCCCTACGCGATAAAACGAACCAGAAGAGGACGCAAACCGTTCTTGGACACCGTAGATCTTCTTGGACTGGTACTTTGGTACATCAGAACCAGTGATGTGAGTTACCTCCTGTGTCCAATCTTTGGAATAGTTCCGTCGTCGGTTAGTGACTGGCTTTCGTATGGCATTCAGCTCCTTCGCATTGTACTTACCTCAGATGCGATTCCAGTAGCCGAAATTAGATGGCCCACTGTAACTGAGATCACCTTGAGCGCGGAACATTTAGCAGCTGCAAAGCCGGAAACGGCGGCTTTGCTCAAAGGAATCTTCGCTGTTAGTGATGGTGGGCACTTCCAATGTGCAGAATACGAAGACCCAGACCTGCAAAATGCGTATTACGACGGCTATACACAACTTGTTCAGGTAACGAATATCTTCGTTTGGAACTTCTTTGGCGAGATCATTCATGCGGGTATTAATTATCCGGGGTCATGGCACGATAGCCGACTCGCCGGTGTAACCGGACTGTATTGGCCACGGTTGTCAGACGATTGCACACCACCTGGCTTTGGTATACTGGGCGACACGGCATTCTGCAATAATATGAATGTGACCAACGGAAAAGACTACGATGTAGAAAAGCAAACGAGAAGCCACCATACAAGGACAAGTTCGTTACGGATGTGGTCGATATGCTGCTGCAAAGCGTCTACCCGTCCCGCCGACAGACCGCCGAATGGGGTGTGAACGCGTTAAAAGCGCCCTTTCGGAGACTTCAGTCCGTACTGCCGGCGGACACCGCGAAGCGTTTCGATATAATCTGTGTTGCTTGTCACTTGATGAATATCCGCACGAGAATTATGGGCCACAACCAGATCCGAAGCGTGTACGGGTTGCGCAATATGTGATTGATTCTCGGATGCGATGTTTCTTTGGAGCTGAAGGGACTTCTCCACGGTTGCGACAACTTTCTTGCGTAAATGCATTGCGGTTTGTTGCAGCGCTCTTTCATTTTGAGCTCTCATACTACTCAGCTTCTCCTTGATAATGGTTCGGATGTCATCAGCAGTAACAATCGTACCACTGTGCGATGGCATCTTCATCTCTGTAACCCACTTAGCCATTTGCGATACACCTTCGCTGGTAAGTTCCATGTGCTTTACAATGTCTTGTTGAAACCGCTTAGCCACAGGCAGCTCAGTAGGCGCAATGTTTCTCTTTGTTCGACGCTCCCCAACCACGCCGCCTACGTCGCGCCCCTTCTGTAGTTCCTCAGGTGAGGGGTTGATATGATCATCATGTTTTCCAAGGACGGCCGCGACGACCTTGGCCTGAATATCTCTGTTGATCTGCTTCGCACGACGCACGAACGGCGGACACATGGGGTCTCCAGTTGGTTTATGGACGTGAATAAGGCGGTCAAACTTATCTTTTAAGCTCTCTGCGGTCCGAAACGCTTTGTCAGCGTCGGTAATATCATCGTTGAACTTCTGCGCTACTCTGGCCCATCCATTGGCTCCTGTAGGTTCGAGCTCAGCAACGATCTCTAGAAGAAGGTCTACGTCGTTAGCGGTGTAGTTTGTGCTTCCCTGTCGTGAGTGGGGTTCGTCTGTCTTTGCGCGTTTGGACCTTTTCTTCATTGTCGATTTTGCTTGTGCTGCTTCTTTGTTTGTGGGAGTGGAGCTTTGTATTTTCGCATGCTTGGGAAGAACAGATGTTGTTGGTGACGGGACATTCTGGACGCTAGCACGGGGGTTTGCAGAAGAAGACGGCTGGATTTCGGTGTTTGTTGGCAGTGGTTGAGGACTAGGAGGTCCTGTGCGACCGGTACCTTCGAAATCACTGCCGCTATCACTCCCGTTATTACTCGCAAGAATGTAGTGGAGCGAATTCATTCGTTGTCGGTATAGGCCAAGTCGGCGAAACGAAGGAAAGCAAACGTAAAAGCTGGGACCGTGCGTGTTACCGAAGGCGAGAGCGCGACGCAGGCGAAACTCCATGCCACCAAGAAAGCAAAGGGACAGTTTGCTTTTCGTTGTGCATGGCTCTTTTGTACCTGTTTGACAGATACAGAAACTGTCTCTTTCCCACTTTGTCAGTGGCTGCAGCTAAGGGGACCATGTCCGGGGAGCTGCTAGCCCGTTGTCGAATTTCTGGAAGATCTCATTGTAAGGACATGTTCAACACATCATCCTAAAATTTGAATCTTAAGTTAAAGATTGGTTCATGTCTCTAAAGGCCTTTGCTTTCATCTTGGGGGTTTGTTCTAAAAGCATCTGTGCTTAAATCATAAAAAGTAAAGCTCAGTGTTCGCCAACATGCTGCGAATATTCGCGAACCTAATTTTCGTAGTTTAAGTTTGCAACGAACATAAGCTTTTTTGTTTAGCGAATTTAGCAATTTCATGCGAAAAAGAAGTGCAGAAACAAAATTTATTACAAGAGTAGCTACTTATGAATGTCATCCTAATATAGTTGCAGCTGCAGAAGTTTAGTTTAGTTATTAAAGAGTACTTTTGTTGACGAATATTTGGTTTTTTGGCGAACATTCCGGAAACGAACTACTCCAAAAACATTTGTAATGTTACAAATTATATATGAACGTTTGCTATGAAAGAGATTAAGCATATCTACTCCTTATGTCGCAGAGTATATCGCAACGTACATTCGCATTAGGGTCTAGGAAAGTCTTATAGATTGGAGGATCGAACATTTTCTTCAAGTTATTGATCTCGTGCTAGAGAGGTATCTTTGTCAAAGACTTGGATCAAGTGTGCCCCAATCGGGCAATGTAGGCAATAGTGCTTTTAAATTTTTCTGTTCGTACATCCCCGTTTTCAAATGATTTTGTCGATACTATAGGTCCTTCCAAGAAAAAAAAGATAAACTTGGTGAACATTCGCGAACATTCGCGAATATCTGCGAACATACTGAAAGATCTGGGACTTTATTCATTTGGAGTTGTGAAACGTATTTATTAACGCTCCCAATTAGCACTACCTGCATATATAGTCTATGTAAAAGCATGCCAAAGAAAGCAAATTAAGAATCTAACTTTTTTGTTTCTGCCTAGGACGATTTTGATACGAGGCGTTTACTCTGAATTTGTAGGACATCTACCAATGCTAAGACTCTGATTCTCAAATTGGCAAACCCTCCCACCGAGGAAATGGATAGTTTCTTATACAGACATGCGCCCTAAAACAAACACGAGTAGGAAAAATTTAAGCATAATGCAGATTAGGGCATTTGAACGCTCTCTACATATGAAACTTTTTTGCCTGTTGAGTTGTTTGCATTTCCGTGCACTTGTAGAACAGTTCTTCATCATGGCCCACCACCATATTCATGCTCTTAAACTTCATCTACTACGGGAGGCTTCTAATATTTTAGGCCAATCAGTCATGTCAATGAATGAAAATAGCGTAAGAAAATTTCACTGTATCTTCGGAGTCTCAATCGAAGTTGTTCTTCGCATTTGGGTGCTTCTCAGAAACTCTTTACCAAATGGTACTGAGATGAAACACATTTTATGGGGACTTATGTTTTTGAAGCTTTATAATACAGAGCACACAAATGCAGTGATATGTGGAGTTGACGAAAAAACATATAGAAAATGGACATATTTTGCCGTTCAGGCATTTTCAAATTTAAATATGCTGAGTTTACAAACCAAGTACATTTTTCACGTTTATCTTTCTAGCAAAATTTAGATTAATTTTGCAAACCGTTTTTGTCCTACCCCTTTTGAAAACTGCTATATGAGTGTGGATGGAGAGAACTTTCCGATTTGTGAACCAAAACCGTTTAACAAAATGTGGTTTTCTCACAAATTTAAATCTGCAGGATTGCGATATGAACTAGGATTGAGTTTATTCAAAGATGAGATATTATGGATTAATGGTCCGTACAGCTGTGGAAACCACCCAGACAGCGAAATATTTAATTCCAATTTGAGGTTTTGTCTACTGCCAAACGAATGCATTTTAACGGACAATGGGTACAAACAAGTGAAATGCATTACTCCAGAGTCTGTTTCACCTATTTTCAAAGAGAAGCATCAAATATTTCGAGCCAGACACGAGAAGTTGTATGCTCGCTTTAAACAATTCTCAGCTTTGGAACAACGTTTTCGGCATCGTTTGTCAAAACATGGTCATATTTTTTTGCTGTAGCGAACATTATTCAGATCGCCTTTATGACGGATGAGACCTTAATGAATTTCGAACTATCTACATGAAGAGAGACGTTCTATTGACTGGGATATTGCAAAGATGGAAAACAGTTGCATGCTTTAGTGCACAATTTTTTATTCTTATTTATAGTTTCAATGAAGAAATAAACTACATGCTTTTTAACGTTTCCGTTTTCATATGTGATCTGTAGAATTTGCACCGCTTTTATTTTTTCTGTGAACCTTAGAAAAACACACCTAAGCAATTCTCTATTTATTCGACAAGTCTAGTATTGAATGTTTTAAATGAGGGCACTATGTTTTGCTTGTCAGATATCTTTTGGTGAATGAAGCCTGTTTATTTTGTGACGGATCCATTTTCATTGAGAAAACAATATCGATTAGTCAGCTGCGTCAGTAGACTCAAAATGAAACAATGCCTCTTGAATAAAACTTGTGTGCAGATGGATATATGTACATAATGATAATTTATTATACATTTATATTCAAATATGTATTATGTAAATGCAGTCATTCCCGCAAGCTCCGGAATAATGATTGCTTGATTCTCACAATTCACAATTAAACATCTCAAACTGCTTTATTGGAGTCCAACGCAATTCCAGAACAGAAGTAATATTATTTCTGCATTTCATCATTTTCTATAGCAAAAAGTGTGAGATATTTGGAGTAGGGTGAGAGGCGAAGTGAGGGAAATATCTGGGACTATGAGTGTGTATGCAATCTATATGCTTCTTCTCTTGCAAGAAATGCATTGGTAATTTGTGCATTGTTGCTACAATGATCTACACATCTGAGTGACCTAGATGTGTAGAAGTGCGCCATACCCACTGAGTATGTGCTTTAGTTACTAGCCTACTACTTAACAAAAGCTAGAACATCTATCTAGTAGTAGTGAGTAGTCAACTATTATATCGAATACAATTACAATTGCGTCCAACAACCTTGGGAAGCCGTCGCTACGCCAGCTTCCAACTGCAGGCACACCAGCTTGTAGAATCGGTAGAGTCGATATCAAACAGTCTATCAGCAGACCGATTGGTATCGCATCTCTGCGAGAGAGTTCAACTTTGGTCACACAGTCCAACAGAGGCCCGTCAGCTGAAGAGTGAACTTTATTCAACTGTACACCACAGACCGTAGTGGGGTACAACTTCCGTACTGAGGTTCGACAAAAATTGGCTCCCCATTTTGAATAGCAATTTGCATCAGGTTTAGAATAGAATGGAAACAGGCCGAATGCAGTGACTTGTCATTTCGGAAGCGACTAGATAAAATCCTAAACTGCTTCATTCTTCTGTTTTCAGTTTCATGGCGAGCTCGAACAAGAGCGAAACATTGATTTTCAAAGTCTTTAACACCCGTTTTGCGACACTTTTCATCCTTGTAACCGCTGTCAGCCACGACAAATTCCGAAGCCTCCAAATTATTCTTTATAGCAAAGCTCTATACGTCGCGCAAAGATGACTGACTTTGATCTAAACTAGAGTAACTTCTATTCAAAAGTTGGTCATTTCCCTCAATTTGGCACGGTCGTAGTGTCAAACTCTGTGCACCAAACTCTAGCACGGTTGGCACTCGGTGCATTCGCTACGCTGACCTTGTACAGTCTTCACAACTCTGCAATAAACTAATAATATGTTTGTGTCGCTTTAGCATCCCTTCACCCCGTTCACCTGCACCAGTGTTGAAGGCACTCCAGCTCCGCTGGCTGTATACCTGTATTCGCATTCGAACGAGTCGGTGGGAAGCGCGCACACTCCAGGCAGTAGTTGAACCGTCTGAATCACCGTCGTCTCCTCGTCTGGGAACAGTTCGAATGGGAAGTTCGGATTATACGATGTGGTGATGTAACCGTCACAATCAGCAGTATCAGATTCGTATGTGAGCGGTAGGTTCGATATCAGTGAATTAATCAGATTGATCAGCTCTGTCTGGTCTGTGGTTTCAGCCACGTCTCCGCCAGTCTCCGTCGTAATAAAATCTGCTTGTCCAGTCGGCGCAAGAGTCGAATCAGCCCCGCATCCAAAACCTCTCGGAGCGCGATTCAACTCCCCTACGGAGCTTCCAAAGTTTACGGCAACCACCGTGATACCCTTATCATTCAACCTCTCGACTACAGTTTCTCTCGTGATTGTTAGTCCACCAACGCAGCTGGGCTCATGCCCGGGGAAGTCTCCGAAGTATATTACGATTTTTTGCGAGTTTTCCCTCCAGCCAATGCTATCTTCGGTTGCGACCTTGTAAAGCGCCACAAGGTTTGCTTCATCAGCATCAAGACCACCAGATGCCGTGATTGTATCAATTGCGCTATACACACTGCTTGTGTCAGCTGTGATAGCAGCAAGATTCTGGAAGCCGTCATCTAGCTCTAATTCGTCCCTAAATATACCAACTCCAAATCGTACGTCACCTGAAACATCGGTTCGCTCTGCAACCACCTGTTCAAACCTCGTCTTCGCGGTTTCGATTGCGGAGGTCATTGAGCCCGTTGCGTCGCAAAGAAGAAAAATATCCTCAACAGACACAGCAGAGCCCTCGTTGATGAACCTGAGCGAGAAATCGTACTTCTGTCCCACAACTGGATCCACAAACTCAATGTTGTCACCGGTTTCCAGCTTGACTGGGCCACAGGAGAAGCCTTTCCTGCAGCAGAGAGGCATTTTTGCACCTCGCATCCAAGATCCTCAACGTCTTTGCAATCCCTTCTGGCGTCCCTCCTTTTAAGGAAGCATCTTCCAGGACACTCTTCCTTCACCTCTGGAATCTTGCATGAGTATCCGAGCGAAGTACTAGCGCCACACGTCTGCACTTTGCATCCAAGAGCCTTCACATTCTTGCATTCCCTTCGAACATGTTTTCTGCTGCTTCGACATACATTCGGACATCCAGTGGGGGGTGTTGCGCAAGTCCACCCTTTTTTACCAGCTCCAGACGTACACTTTTGAAGCGTGCAACCCAAGAACGAAAGCTTCTTGCACTCCTTCCTGGTGGCTTTCCTATCGGCGTTGCAAACAGCGGGGCATGCAGTGGGAGTGGGGGTGGGAGCAACGCATGAGTAACCTTCGGCGTCGCCATCATCCGTGCAAGATTTGACGACACATCCAAGCGGCCTGAAAGACGCGCATGACTTGTTGGCGAGGCTTTTGGTTTTGAGACATTTGGAAGGGCAGTCCTGACCTTGGCTCACATGCATGAAGCCAATGGCGAGGAACACTGTGACGAAAAGATGAAGTTTAGCCATGATCAACCCATTTGAAAGCACCGTCAGAAAAGGATCGGTTTCCTCTGCTCTTTTCGAGTGGAGAGGGCTGAGAAAATGGAGCTTTTAAAGGGTTTCAATTTTTATGTCATTGTTTGGCGTGGGGCCACTGATGTCCTGCAGTAAAATATCATGTCCGGCTATCCGCACAAGGAAGTTGTATTGAGAAATGGATCCTATTATCGGGGCGTTGAATTGGGATTGACTTTCAATTTGTTTACATGATTTTGAATTTACCCTTTGCAGATGGGCTTGAACTGAAAGAAAGCACTTTGGCTGTTGTACAACATTTCAAGTTCTGGTTGTATAGCACACGATGTAAGTTTGCTGCTCATGTAATTGAGCACGCAAGTGGGCCTACGACCGATCGAGTATGCTATTGAAAGCATAAAGTTTTTACTGGGCCCATCGTGAATCTGAAGGAGCCAAGAAGGCATTATAATACTCGTTCTTGAATCAGGGAACGTACCGACTACTTGAAAGTTGTGAAATTTCCTATTTCCAGAGACATTATTTTAAGAGCTGTCGGTCTTTCTGAGCATTGAAGCCGAATCTTACGTGAGATTGCAATCTCTTTGTTAAGAAGTTGCGCAGCTGCAATCAGTTGCAATCTCTTTGTTAAGAAGTTGCGCAGCTGCAATCAGTTGCAATCTAATGCAAGTGTTGTCATTTTGGTGAGCCTTGCGTTAGGTAATCAATTAGTTGCCCTACACGCACCGGTACTGAATACCGGTGCGGTGCGCATCTCCGCAAGTAAAGCTTATCTACCACTGCGTGCTTTGCTCTCTTGTTGGGAGAGAGCAGAGCATAGCAGTTTTGGGTTTTGAAGTTCTTTCTCCTATCACGAGAAGACGCTTCAACGCGAGCGAAGAGACGCTTGCCCCCCAGTTCCGCTACACGATTAATCGTCAACGTTGCACCCCTCACGCCTTTTCACACTCTGATTGTACAAAGTGGAGCTTGAGAGGGACACGCGTTTCGTTCATAACGACAAGAGCACAATGTGAGGAAGCTCTGTAACCGCTTTTCTGCGTAAAAGCGTAGTGCCATGGTGGAGGTAGGCAAACAGTTGCCCTATGTAATGTAAGCCTTATTTTACGATTATGTAATATGAAGGTTACAATACAGGGCTGTACTTCAAGGCTTATATTATATTACAAAGTGAGATTTATGATTGTTTTAGGAGTTCATTTCGTGCAAGAAGACCAATGTATATATCTATAATCAGTACCTAAACGTCTATATTATGCGCCGTTACGGCGCATGGACCATCATCGGCCGACCGCGCGGGATGCTCCGTTTCCAAGAAAACGCAGAAACGAAACTTTCCTCACCCTCCCGGAAACTTTCCAGTGCTTCCGCCATGTGTAGACGTGTAACACGGCCGTCACAAAAGTTCTGAATAATCACACAGCTATTCAATCTGTACGGCGTCATGAAGAAATATTCCTCTACCGAGGCTGATATCTTCATTATGGAGCCTGCGCAGAGAAGCGCTTCTGTATAGAACTTACCGGATTCTTTGTCAGTGATCAAACGATGATGTAGGAAGGCACTTCTTTCCTTATGAACGTCAGTTTTACCTTGTATTGGTTTTCTGCAGTAGTCCTCATTTTGATAGACTTATACTTTCCTCAGATTACTCTTAATCTTATAAACGAAGGCAATTCGTAGAGACAGAGCACGGAGTTCAAAACTTTGTATACCCCAGCACTACACTGCATTAACCATTTATGCGTGCTCTCGATCTTTACAAGAGTTGAGTAAAGCCCCTTCTTCCTTTTCAATCGTCTTGCTTGCACATTTGAGATCAAAAAATTTTTCAAGCACATCCATATCTTAATCCATAAATGAATTCCGATACGCTCAAAGCAATCCGAAACGAGGTTGATAATCTCGAAATTGCTAGGTTTAAACGAGAATTATGTACGAACTGTTTTGCTGGCGTCGAGACTATCTCAGATCTCCAAGCGGAAATATATTTGGATATGGCAAAACGAAGATATGAAGAAATAAGAAGATTTATTGAACATCGAACTATATTGGATGCGTTCTACGACGAAGATTTTGTGGAAGCTATGACGGAGATTGTCACTAACACTTATCGCCACTACGTAAGCGTTGTATTGAAGATGAAAAACCATTCTCACGTTCCATTTTACTTTACAGAAACGTTAAGCGAAAAGCTTCCGGCTACAGTTCAGAGTGCAACGCTTGAACAAAAAGTGAAGAACATGTACAAGCGGTCCAAAGATAGCAGGCTTAATATGCTAACGATTCAAAAGAGATCCGCTAAGTAAGCAACACAAAATCCGCTAAACGATACCTGTACCCATGTAGAATCATGCCATTTTGCATTCGTTTCTTTCTGGGTAATGTGAATCATTCGCCTCCAAGCAAATGCTTCGCTTTTGTTCATCTTACAAACTATGAGCTGTCTGCTTGATACTTATCCCTCCCAGTAAAGGCATCCGCATAGCATCCGTTACCCTTCCGCGTCCTGATATCGCTCATCTTCTTCTGAAAGACCACTCAACGTCTGCAATGTGCTCCCCAATATCCGTTCCTTCTCCTTCCCATCTACTGCTGAGTTAGCTTCGGCGCGTTCCAGCTCTTCTCCTTAGTTCTTGGGTTCCTCAACTTCCTTCTGAAAACGTTCAAGACATCGCTTCAGATCGGAGTTTTTGTCCCTCGCCTCGACACTTCAAGCCTGTATGTGGCCACAGGCATTGTCGGGGCAACTGTTATGCCGCATAACTTCTATCTGCACTCGGCTTTGGTTATTGAGCGTGTTCCAGATCGATCTCGTGAAACACTGCGTTCCTAGTGCCGATACAACCTCATTGACACTACAATAGCTTTGAATGCTGCCTTATTCATCAACTGTGCGATTCTAATCATTGCGGCTGCAAATTTCTGGACGAAGGGGATTGAGGTGACTACCCTTTTCAAGGCTTATCATCTTTTAGAAAACACGGGATTCAAATTCGGCAAGGTGGAAATTGCCCCTCTCCTGTTTGGGATAGCGCTCATAGCATCGGGCCAGAGTTCAACACTGTGCGGAACTCTAGCCGGGCAGTACGTAATGGAAGGATTCCTTGATCTTCGTGCCCCACCAGTTATTCGTCGACTCGTTACGCGTCTCATCGCCATAATCCCTGCTCTGTTTGTTATCTCCATTATGGGGGATACTGGGACATATCAACTGCTTATCTTTTGTCAAGTCGTTCTTTCTCTTCAGCTCCCGTTTTCAATTGTTCCAATGATAAGATTGACGAATTCCACAAGAAGAATGAATGAGTTCAAGAACTCCAAGTCCATATCTCTGCTGGCATGAGCTGCTGCAGGCGTCGCAGTTTGTCTTAACATTGCGTTTGTGCTTCAATCAATAATTGAGGGTATTCGTTCGAGTCATGTGGCATTGAGGGTGCTCACTCTGGCATGCGTCGTACCCCTTTATGTTGCGTTAATGATATTTCTTGCATGGATCGCACTTAGAACGGAAACAGGGGGACCAGGTCCCGTGTACAGGGTTGAAGATGACTCATCTATTCATGATGAATATGAGTTCGTGTCAGAAGATGGATTTGAGTTGGACTCATTACGTTCTCCTGTTGGGAGCCTGCCGACCCCATCTCCAATGCCAGCACCGTTACACATTGCTACCGAGGCGCACGCGGAGCTTGATGAAACTATCGACTTAAACAAAACAGAAAAAACTGCGAGAAAAAGACAGCTGCAACCATCCTCTTAACACTCAAGTTTTCCCAAAGGAGCAAAACTGTTCTAAACTTTGTGTAAAAATAGTGAGACGCCGTCGTAGCTTATTGACTTATTCTCCTGCTGAATCTGAATCTCTGTCAAACTCGGGCATCCAATGCGAGTCCTCGACGAGAGAATTTCGAACCAAAGTCTTTATATCTAGTCGTTTGACACCTTCGGCTGGTTCTAGATGGCTGTCATCATCAGACTCTTCATTGTCGGCATGTTCGCTTCCTTCTGTCGCATCAAGATTACGATCAGGCTCGGAGTTTGTCTCAACTTGCTCCGTTGCTTCAGAGCTTTGCCTACGTCCGTTTTTCTCTCCTTGAATGTCGCTCTTTTCAGAGATATCATGCTTCACTGAATTGCTTTCAATGTCATCTTCTGGTCGTACAAGTCGAGCGGGGCCTAGCTGAGGCACATCTGGCTCTGTTTCGAAGAGTCTGGGCGCTTCTTCTTCAGAGACGGGTGAAGCATCATCTCGTGAGATGGGCGTCTTTTGCCCTGCTTCGATTTGCTCACTATGATCATCTGATACCAACTCATCCTCCTCATGTAGAGACATAGCACTTTCCTCTTCTCTTAGTCTCACTTCCTCCTGTTCAAGAGTTTGTGTATCTTCACTGTTGAGGGAGCTTTGCTGCGCTCGCTTCTCAGCTGGGAGGTAAACGAGGAAAGAAAAGTCAGTCTTGAAAGAACCTGGGTTCATACCGAGGGTTTTCTCGTACTTGCATATGTAGCTGTCAACTCTGTCCGCGAGAACTGTAACATGTGGAGTGGGGAAAAGCCAGAGGCCATGGTCATGGGCCCAGAGAACTGGTCTCGCAGAGATTGGCAGTGGGGTCAAATAAGACTGATCGCTCACAGTTTTCACCAAATGAGCGTGCATCAACCCAGCCTCCGTCAGATCAGGTTTAACAGCGCAATGGCGAATCATTTTCTGCATGAGGTCGTCTCTCAGAACAACGATCTCTTGAGTGATAAAGCGAATTCGACATGGGTTGGCAGCAAGATGAACAGTTCCTGAACCCAGAGTTTCCACGAATCGCTTTGTGAACATTTGTGGCATCGGCGGTCGTGGGAGTACATTCCCCGGTCCTGGGTCGTTTGGTCCGAGGACTAAGACAAAAGTGGTTTTGTCGATTAGTTCCTCAAACTCGTCTTTGACCATGGCGCCCAACTCTCCAAATTTGTCGCACAGAGTTGACACATCATCTGGTTTTTGCCCAAATGGATGGGAAAGAAAATTGCCCATGAGAATTACGACAGCAGGAACAACGCCATCTTCAAGAAAGCCTTTCCAGATATGTCGCAGTCCAGCGAGAACGCGAGAGTTATCCAAAGCCACGTCTGAAATGAAAAGAAAGACCGTGTCCAAGCTCTGCTCTTCAATCTTTAGAAGATCTGGAGTCTCACACATATCAAAACTTCCACCAAACAAGTTTGAATCTCGCCCAAGAGCCATAATAGTATCCTCATGCGACTCATGGGGGGGGGGGTTCCCATCGCTTGAACTTTGAATATTGGCTCTTCTCCTTTGCGCTCCGTAACTTGTCCTTGCGCTATAACAAAGCTACCTTCCGTATGCATTCCGGAGGTGACGAAAGCTTCTGACAGGTCTGCTTTTATAGCACCGTTGAGATCCTCCAAGTACCAGAACCCTTCTTCAAATTGCGTCAAAAGACCAAGTACTAACTGATCCCCTTTACTTCCCGACAGACTTTCAATCCCAGTCAACTGAAAATAAGGGCTAGTGTCCGACATTGACAGCGACCCACTGGTTGGCGGCTTGAACTTGGGGTTTCGGAGTGTTTTGCTGAGGATAAGTTCATATCGCGTGCGAAACATGTCACCTTTGAACTTCGCCGGAGCATTGGCGAGCGGTCTCTTGGGTGCTTGCTGAGGATAAGTTCATATCGCGTGCGAAACATGTCACCTCTGAACTTCGCCGGAGCATTGGCGAGCGGTCTCTTCGGCAGCTCGCCCTCCATTTGGAGTCAGCATATTCGGATCTTGGTTGTTCAACTTTCTGCTCTAGCTGAGAGACTTCGTCGACCTTAGCAGATTCCCTGCGTTCCTTCTCAGATTCGTAGGCGCTCCGCTCGCGATCGAGCTGCTTCGAGAGCTTCTTCAGCTCGCGCTTCATGTCCATGACTTTGTCATCAGAGGTCTACGAAAACTGCTGAGCAACATGCTTTCCGTTCTCCTCAGCTTCGAGGGCGGCCTTCTTTACACTGCGTGGCAGGCACGGGGTAGTACGTGCTGCGTCTCTCTGCCAGAGAGTCTCTGGCGCGTCCGGGCGCGCGAGCGCCGATGATGGGCATCGACTTTGCAGTTCGCTAATTGTAAAGGGTTACCAGCATTTCAATCGTTTTCATATAGGAAGGCAAATCCAAGAAAACGGCGGCGCTCGCGCGCGCTACGCCGAGCGGCGCACGACGCCACTTAAGGCTAGCTGTGGAGCCCGATCAGCGTCGTCCTGTTCTTGTCGCACAGCCGCTTCGCGAGCGCACCATATGCGTCGCGCAGCTCCTTGTCGAAACAGCCATGCGCGTCGCGTGGCTGCTCGTCGAGCGCGCCATGCGCGTCGCGCAGCCGCTTCGCGAGCACACCAGGCGTGTCGCGCAGCTCCTTGTCGAGAGAGCCATGTGCTTTGCGCTGCAGCTTGACGAGCGCGCCATGTGCGTCGCGGAGCCGCTTGTCGGGCGCGCCATTGCATCGCGCGCCTCTTTTCCCCAGTGCGTCCCGGTCGGCGTCACTTCAAACGCCACCACCGGCGGGAGCTCCGGCACCAAGAAGCGCACTAGCTGTGCACTAGCTGTGCGCACTACTCCCCGGCGCGCGTACCATCATTACGAGTTCTTCTCCCGTCGCGAGCATGAGCTCTATGTACTCCTCCCACGCTGCCCGACCCAGTTTTGGGATGAGCTAGGCGCCGCATTTCATGCCTTGCAGCTGTGCGTTGCACAGCATCCGTGCGCTACGGTCTTTCCGCTCTCGGCGGACACCGCGCCGGCATGCGCGCACGGGCAACCGCATTGCTCACGCGCGCTGGAGGTTCGGGGCACTACGAGGTCATCCTGTACAGTCTATCGTGTCCGGCATGTAACGTTTCCATTATGCACCACCTAAACAGCTCGCTGTCGCCGTTGGCTATCAGGATAATGTGCGTGGTGTCTGGACCGCTCATTACATGCGCCCCGATCCGCTCCCGCTGGCTTTCGCTTTGCCGCAATTGACTCTGTGACGACCCAAACATTAAAAGCGCCAAGTAATATGGCAGTTACATAACATGGAGAGACTGGAATGGCGGGAAAGAGTGATGAGTGCAACCCACGAATTGTGACCTATGCTTGACGTCTCCGCAAGACGTTTCGCTGACATGAACTTCTCTTTGCGCCGCAATCGTCGCAGAAGCTTAATCTTATCATCTCCAAACCTTTGTGACTGTACTCTTCGTCTCGTCTTGGCGTCTATCAGCGGTCTGCTGTGGCCCAGCGTGGCTGTTGTTAGAGTGACAAATGAGTCAGAGAGAAGTCGCAAGCTCCGCCGTATGACCTTTTTGAGATCATGTCTCGAGGAAGATGAGCACAGCGAACATTCAATACAATGTGCGCAAGTAGCAGACGAAGAATCTCCGAACGAAGTAGCCTCACAATCGGCTGCAATTGGAACGCAGAGACCTAGGCGACAAGCAGCTACGGTAGCACGTGTCAGGTGGAGAGCAGCACAAAAGAGCATGGAAGATATGGAAGAAGAGGACACACGATTAGATATCCGCACCATACGTGGAATAAAGACATCAACTGGAATGAAATTTCTGGTGAAATCGGCGGGCTGGCCCGATGAAGTAGTTGACGCTACAAAGCTTGACCGTTGGTGTGGCCAAAAAGTGACAAAGTGGTGCGCTGCAACCACAAGAAAGGAGCTAACAACCGATGTCGCCTACCGTTTGGGCCTTCTTGAGGATGACGAAAGTTTCTACGGAGAGCCTTGGAGTGTTCAAGAGGTGATGTTCTCTGGTGAAATAACATCTGAAAACGGCCTTCTTCCCACGCAGTACTATGGCAGAAATAGAACGGAAAGCACATCCTGGTATCGGATACAGCTTCACACTCTACGTGGAGCGACGTTAGCGAGCGCACTCTATCGTTTGCAGATTATGTCTGGGAGCTGCGACGTTGAGGTCAGTAGGAATTTGGACGGATCTCTGGCCGTTGATATGGACGAAGACTTGCCGTTCAAATGTATTGAGGCCATTGATGCATGGTGTATGAACCATGTTGGGAGTGCCGTAGATATTCGCTGCCCGGGGGGCAAGGACAAAGAGGTAAAGGGCGTAGGTCTGAGACACTTTTCCCGTATGGCTGTATCAAGAAGCCCGGGGTTTTGCCTACAACTGGCGCTGGTTAATGCAATAAGTAGAGTAGTTGATATGGAATCAGCACAAAGTGTACTCGCTGACAAGGTTATAGAACCGATGGTGTGTATGACGGACGCGTGCAAATGGCTGGAACTGTACATGCCACATCTAGAACTCATACGAGTTAAAGTTGCGGCACGGGACTTGGACTCTGTGTGGAATTCCATCGAGACTAAGCTATTCGGGGTGTTGCTTCTACGGCTGAAGGGAGGTTCTGATGTGGATCATGTCGTGTGCATTGATCTGGATAAAGGCGAGCTATTGGACAGCTCCGAAGCCCATCCACAAACTTTATCAAAGCCAATATTAATGGCCGCCACGGGAAGCAATTCTGGGGTGCGCTTGGTCTCTGAAATCAGAGAACTAAAGAGAAAGACTAATAAGCGACGCAAGAAAGGAAGCAGAGCCAAATGCGGATCCTACAAACAAGCAATGAAGAAGAAAAGGTACGAGAAGGAAAGTATTGCTTCGAACAGACGAAATTAAAGCATCTGAATTGCCTCAGAGGTAGAGACAAAAGCAGACTCCCAGTTCTCTAGCTCATCTAATTCAAGCTCTTCACACAAATCGTGGGACGTATCAAGAGAAATGCTCTCGTCGTCCAAAAACCTAGAGTACATCCCCCCACTCGTTTCTGGTTCTGCTAATTCCGGGTCCATCGTTTGGCGTGCATTACCGAACCTAAGTTCCGTGTACTCCTCCAGATCTAGTTTCTTGACAGTTCTGTTGCGAGTTTGAAATAGAGACTCATTGAACGCACAGAATATTAACTTTGCCACTTTCTTCTGTTGCAACCGGTTACGTGAAGATGTTCTGAGGCGACCTTGGAAGCTGAAACTACGCTCGACGGAGGAAGATGATGGACTGGCGCAGAGAACCCGAAGCGCAAACTGACGGAGAAGGGATGTCTTTGGGTACTCAATCCAATAGTATACCGGCGTTCGACTATACATCATTAAAGAATGCCTTGAAACCAGGTCTTGCATCTGTGAGCGCCACGCCATGCGCACAGAAACGAACTCCTTACATATTCGATCAACCGCTCCGCATTCACCACCTACACTAGTTACCTTTTCACTAGCCGGGAAGCAATCCGATCGCACAAAGGAGAGAACATGTTTCACGAGATGAGGACGAAAATGCGCCAAGCTTTCGGAGACGCTTCTGATATCCAACGTGTACGCGACATAGTGTATGGGCGTCACCAACGCCACTTTCCGCCCCTCCCCATTCATTCTTTCTTTAAAGAGGTTAATAATTTCTTCCTTTCTCTCAACAGTATAGAACGCCGTGACTGGGAGCTTCTTGATTTTTTCTAAGAGTTGCATAGTGGCCGGGTAAACTTCTGAAAGGAGCGAAGACTCGTCGTCAAAGATTCTCAGGTACTGGCGTATAAGACGAAAGATGTGGTAGATGTCCAATAGTTTCTCATATAGCGCGTCGTTACGTATTGTTGCTTTAAAAAACTCCCTCTTTTCTCTATTTCGAGAGCCATACAGATTAGTATGAAAGTCAGAGCACTCAATAAGCTCTCGTAACACTGTTTTGCATCTCAAGAATGAAGCAATCATGCTCTCAGATGATGCAAACCGTGTTTGAGCCATCTTTGTTGGAAGAATTGCGGTCGGAGGGAGCAGAACTCTTCCATATTCGTCTAGTTCGCCCGAAGATCGATGACGACCAGTCCTCAGATTGAATCGTGTTTTAAGCTCTTTAAAGCGATGGTACAGCTTTGGATGGTTCCGAAGATCTGCAATCACTGCCGCCACCATTGACAGTATGTCGTTGATCCAAACCAATTTACCCATATCCTGCATGTTAGCCAAATGGGTCTGATCTTGGCAACTAATCATGTGATTGTGCCTCTCCAAGAGTTTTTCTTTGGCCTTCACACATGAGCTTGTATTGTCACTCACGACAGCGCAAATTCGGTTCATGTCGCCAAACTCCAACATTGTCTCTTCAACAACCTTTGCATAAAAAGAAGAATCGCATTTCGTAGATCCTGTGTATATAGACTTCAAGAAAAAAGTCTTTCGCACAATTTCTACTCCCGTAAGAGAAAGCAGTACATTTACGACTGCTTCGTTGTTTGCATCTGTCCATCCATCGAAAACGAGTGTGCCAAAAGAATCTTTCAGCGAAGCGGCAATTGATTCCTTCACACGACTGTGCATAGTATCGTAGTAAATGTTAATGTTCTTCGAGCCCATTGTTTGCGCATCGGGAAGCTGCTTGCTGAGTTTATAGTTCGCCAATCGAATGATTTGATAAAACTCATCACAACCGGCTCTGCGACTCAAAAGAGAAAACGGTAGCATGTACTTCACAAAAAACCGTGTGACAAGATCATTGAATCGTGATCGACGATCACGAGAGCTCAGACTTTCCTCACTTCCGGAATGGTGAGTGTTAAATTGTGAAGACGCGACGAGCGTGGATTCCGGCGCAGAACGAGGGTGAGATATGGGAGGTCTTCGTTCAATCTTCACAACAGGGGTAGTGAGTTTGCGCTTCTTTGCTACTTTTGGAGTTATCGGAATACCAAACAGATCCGAACCTCCTGTGTCTATCTTTTCTCGATTGATTGTCTGAAGACGAGGATCTTCGAGTAAGCGACGACGGTTTTCTCTCGAAACACATTTACACCGAAGCAAGTGTTCCCCGAGCTTCGATGCGTTCACAACTTTTGCTGTGCTAAACCAAGAACATGCTTTGCACCTAAGATATTTTGCTCCAGTGTTATAATCGTCGTCGTCATCAAGGTATGTGCGCCATTCAAACAGCTCTTCTGTCCACCATTTTCGTTTTTTCGCTCGCCTACTTGATGTAGATTCGGCTTCGTTCTCATTTGTTAACGTCTGCGACGCGGAGATATTCTCCGACATATTATGGAACGGTGCTGAAAGATTTCAAGAAACTGTAGTGTTCGGTTTTGGCTTTGCGATTCTTCCAGCGTCCGATAAGTGTAGCCGTGTTTGTGCAATGTTTTTGAGCGCAATGTGACTCAGCGTAGTGTAGATTATGCAGGAGATAGAGAAGGAGGTTAAAAACGGGAATCACTGAGCAACTGCAGTCTAGTGGGTTTAGCTGAGAATGTGTAGGGAATATTGGCAGGTGCGGACTGTGACAATTTGAGATCGTACTTGGAGAGAGCTGAGGACAGAGAATGCAGCCAAAGGTACGCAGCATCACAAACGCGGAGAATATAGAATTCTCTTCGATTCAAAACATTTAGAGCATGCTTTGGTGAGTTTGCTGGGCCAAGTGGCGCGTTCTACGCGCCAACTGGGCCAGCTTGGGATTACACTACACCTACGTGCGCTGTAGTTGTAGTATAAATCCAAGTTCAGTTTCCAAAACCACTTTCACACTGACATTGGAAGTGCTACACAACAGTGTTGTAAGGTTAAGCCGGGTATTCATGTGCATTCATTTGTGAGACAAGAGCATGTCGTGCAGTATTCAAAAGTTTAAAAGTTTTGATTTATAAGACCCATCGTGAATCCTTCGAATGGATGAAGACACGTGGTTCATGCGTGAGAAAGTTTCCATTTGCCAGTTTCTTGGCTCCGTTTGCGACAAGACCAGCGAAAAACGGTGCGATTCGATATTATTGAGATAAAATTGCACCGTTATGCGCTGCCGTCGAGGTTAACGGCACATTCTTGTTGCTGGAACTGCGCAAGCGAGTGTGTGATGTATAAGATCGACAGGGTTGTCAAGTCGTGAACTAGATAGTCGTTATAGCAAAGCTCCTACCGGTATAGACGTAAATCTAATTGCAAAGCTCCTACTGGCGTGGACACTCGCTAATCACCTCAAAATGGAAAGCCAGTTTTAGCGAAAATAGAATAAATACTAGCACTAACATTAGATTTGGTAATCTTCCTAGGTTGTTGGTACACTGACGAAAAGTGCGCGCTTATATATAGAATGATCTCTTTTTTTTCAAAGTATCTGTCATATTCTAATAAAATTATTTAAAAATATGCGCCGTGTCACACGGCGCGTTTAACGCCTTTTTCGGAGCATTGCTGTGATTCGATCACTGCCATTCCAACAAATGACCTCCTGAAGAAAAAAATTTCCTTCCATGCACACATTGGAAAAATGTATCTTTAGGTGATATCCAAAAAGAAGGGTTCTGTACAAGGCAAATGTAGACGCTTCTTCTGGCATTACCTCCAAATTTTTAGGTATCATTAAATGTAGTTTAAAAACAGCCAAAAAAACGCTGTTCTGCTTTGTATTGTTTTTACTTATTACCTTTATTCAGCTCTATTTGTTACAGTACAACAATAAAATTCAAATATTTCTAAAAGTTCTGTTCTGTAATATTTCATGTTGCGTACAAAAACTTTTCTTTTTCATTTTTTAAGTTAAAAACATCTAATTCAAACCTTATAAGTTGATGCAATGATTTTTCATCAACAGGGCTGTGTCGCAATTCATTGCTATTGCAATATATTGCAATATGCAATAATTATTGCATATTGCAAGAAGTATTGCCTATTGCAATACATATTGCAGATTTCTTTCATATTGGAGCCCATATTACAAATTCGGGGTTTAGTGGTATTTCCTTTATCAAGTAGGAGCTCCAAAGTAGCTCCTATAACCAACAGACTCCATTACAAGGAACGAACAATACTTAACTAAATTATATGATATGTTAAACAATTGTTTGATGCTATATAAAAATATAAATAAGAGCTACATTTTGTACATTCAAGAACAAAAGCTTTTTCATATACTAACTGTATGAGGACTAATATAAAAAATGAAGAAGTTTGTTTGGCTTGATGGAACGCTTAAAGAAAAATAATTATGTATTATGTATCAAAAGATAATTTATAGAGGAGCTTTGCGACCTTTACTTTGAGAAGTTTACTTCTCAAAGCCTTGATCTGGAGCTGATTAGCAGAACCAATCTTTTTAAAAAAGATGTTCACTCATATTTTGCCGGAAATTTGGAACAGTCTCGTAAAAGACCGCTTATAGCAAAACTCCTACTGAGATAGGCGTGAATCGAATCTGGAGCTCATTAGCTACACCAACCTATTTTAAAATGCTTTCTACTTATATTTTGGCGGCAATTTCCCAAAATTTAGAACAGTCTCGTAGGCGACCGCTTATTTTTAGAATGGGCTTTATTTCTTCATACAAGATACAGCAAACAATTAAAATTATTAAGAGGTATGCGCCGTGTCACACAGCGCATTCGCTCATCTTTTTAGACATAAACCATACATTAGATCAATACCATACCAACAAATTAATATTTCAGGACAAAAAACTCCTTCCATACACAATTATGGGAGATGTCTCTAGGTAGTCTCCACAATTAAGGCTAGAGGTCAATTCGATTAAAGCGTTTTTCAAAAACACTTCCAGATATTAGAAATGTTCGATATGTTCCACATAGATCACAACAAATAGAATTAGTCGTCAGATTACTGTTTACTGAGATAAAAGCATTTTTTGATTTTACTTATTTAGAAGAACAGATTTGAAGAATGTACACGTAAATTCCTGTTTAAAAAAATAAATCTGACTTGGAAGTATTTAGTTGATTGATTGTTGTAAGAGGTCTCTGAGCAGAAGTTCAACAAATATCTCGCAAAATATTTAAAAATGAAATTTAAATCTGAATCTATGCAGATGACCAAGAGAAACGCAGTAAATGTTTACTGAGTATATGTAATAGAAAGATTAGTATTGATTTAAGATTGATAGATATGTATCCTCTTTTTTGCATGTTTTGAAACAAATTATATGAGTTTCTTTTTCTTTCACATTTACTCTAAATTTTCAGAAGAACTGTTGTGAACAAGTAAGCTACGAGGCTCTATGTCTAAACCATTCTACTATTTTATGTTTTTTAATGCATACTTTTTTATAGTTGAAGAATAATATAGTTCCGAGCGCTAAAAATACATTGAGAAACTAAATCTGTAAATGGTCAGCTCAGTAAGTAAGGATAAAGAAAACCTTCAATAGAATACCTTAACAACAGTTTCTATAATGTAAGGACTTTTTTTCTACGGCTCAAAACGTTTTGTTCCCACTAATTATCTTGAAAATTTGCAGCTATGCTTTACGTGAAAGCACAAATTCTCTCTTTCTGGAGGAGGTTTTCGACGTATTCTTTGAGAAGCGTGCTTCTCGAAGCTCTGATCCGTTTATAGCAAAGCTTCTACAACCCCGGAAATATGGCATATCGGTTCAAAACACAGAGCCAATTTATCACAATCAAATAATATACTAGCATCTACCGCATTTTTGCCCGTCTATTGGCAGTGTGCTGTTCTTTAACACCCTCTATCCTATATACATATTAGTTTACACACTCTCAAACAAGCAATGATGCAAGCATAGTTATAACGACGCATTATGCCTGGTTTTCGGAGACACCCTTAAGAAAGTTTCTACACCAAAAGTAGACTATTCGAAAAGGGACACCGGGCGCTGTGTATTTTCCATCCAAATAGTTGCCAATTGGTTAAGACAGAGCTTAGCGCCAATGTAGAAAAGCGAACTACGAAAAGAAGAGATAAAAACTATTCTAGCTGGAAGTAGCCGCACGGAAACACCATAGTTTCTGTTAACAAGGTTGCGTTCTCTCTTCGCAACTCCAAGCGTCTTTATCTCTCGCAATCTACTGAGCACCGTCTAGGCCTCCTTGTCTATACAACACAAACAATAACGTCATTGCAAAAGTCTTTTCAGCAGCAACTGCTTCAGGCGGAGAACCCTCCCTACGAATGAAACACAAAAGCCTTTGCAGAACGCCATTGCAGCAAAGTCTCAAAGACAATGATAATAAGATATGGGCGTCGGGAGGCAGTAACCAGCTGCCAGCAACGGCAAATGCCCCGGACAAGCACTCATCTAAATTTGCCACAGACCTACCCAGAGACGTATGCTCTGTAAAACATCAAAATTACAAAGCTGATACCGTTCTGATTTTGCTACGGAGAATGATAGAATCCGGATACGGCGATAGTAATAAACAAAAGAAGTTGTTTAAGGAGGTATTTAAACTAGCTACAAATTTAGCAAAGAAGAAGCACAGTATTACACGATCACCAAAAGCGTGGCAGAAAAGTTTACTCGAATGTAACAAGAATATATTGCATAGAGTTGCCAAGCACGCCCGGTCTGTCTACATTTGTGAATAGTAATCGTTGCTCTGCAGAAGCGACCGCGAAAAGCACGATGGTTGGATAACTTTTGTAGCATCTGTTTTCGTAGTAATCTTCTTCGGGACACATTGGATACGGAATGTGAGTTCTATCTATGCCATCTATACAGTACGGTAGCCCACGTATTTCTTGAAAGCCATGAATGACCGAAGCAATCTCCTGTTTAGTGCGAGGGAGGCAAATTATGTCTTGGAAGCGATGACAAATCATTTGGCGGACGCTTTTAACATTTCGATTAAGAGAACTGGTCCCTACGCCCAGCTGTGCAGCAACAGCTTCGCACGAGGCTCCACCGGAGTACATTAAGAAGGCTGCGATTCTGACTTTCGGACGTAGTGGAACGCGAAAATTATCGCTTGCTTAGTTAATTGTTGTTGTAATCGACTGAGAAGGCATTCAGACACGACCCTTGAGACGCGAAGTAACGCTTTCCATGATCCACTTTCGCGGAAGCTTTGTATCAGCGCGCAATCAAGGAACCAATTGTTGTCGTATCGTTCCAACTGCCCGCTGCCGCTCCGACGACTTCAATAAGTACAGAACTGGCAGCGGGCAGGACGAACAAAGAGCCAGTCACAGTTCTCAAATTTTCCAATAATCTGCTTCCTCGTCCGGAAAATCCATACTCAGTCGGCTACAAATTGAATCGGTTTGAAATCAAACCAATAAAGTTCAACCTCGAGTACCACGTGTATTTCAATCAACATGGGTTTTTAGACCGCTCTACCTCAGCCGCCTGGTCGAGTCATTTCTTTGCTTCTCAATGGCTACTTCTTATGTCTAGCTCACTAGACGTAAGAACTTATAGTCCCAAAAAGGGTTAATGTTAAGGAAAACATCACTAATCCATGGTTTCTATAATCTACTTTTCTTTTAAGAAAACCATAAAGTTTTCATAAGCAAAGTTTTATTATCTGGCAGAACGTTTAATAATTTTGACATTATATTCGTTTTACAGTATCCTTGCTGAAGTTCCTGAGATCTCACAAAAGTGAACTAAGACAATTCTTTTAATATTCTCTTCCGTTTTTCTGTAATGTAGATCTTTTTCGAACTGTTTCTCGAAAAGCCACAAAGACTTTATTATTCAGAGAAAGAACCTCGAAAACCTTTAAATTTCTCTCCAAAGCTCCCAGACGGTTAAGGAACAATGCCACAGTTCTTTTGTGGAGATAGATACACTTGTTGAAGCACTAATCCACATAAACCTTCGAACGGGCGCCACGCACAACTACGTATATTATCATTATTGTCAGTACTTGTAAAGTACGTGTTGCAAAGTGCATTTGACGGCAATAGGTCACGTTAGTTGCATATAAAAGCTCGCCTAATCCTCTTGCAGCACGTAACAAGCTCCGGACAGTCTCGTGCTGATCTATATTGCTTTTGACTACGACTTACCTCACTGCGCTACATTATGAGCTTTATACTAGACAGAATTACTGATATGTAATTTCTCTCTCAAAAGTAACCCTATCTTGCGAATCGTTGTAGAGCGAACCCAGAAATGGGGATGATCTACAGAATGTCCCAGTTTTGCTCTTTATATGCCCAGCCACAGCGACACAGCCCTCTGTTCATGCTCAAGCGAGAAGCAAGCCGGGTGTAAGACCGGAGACCGTGACTGGCTATACCTACGGAAATGAAACCAAGAAAGCAGCAGAGCTCAAGTGTGTAGCAAGGTAGATCCCGAAAGATGGGATCATGAACACTCAAATGTGTGGACGATGTATACGAAAACCGACCACGGAGCGGAGCTACGGCCCGTGCCACCTGGCAGGAACAGGGCCTATAACGGCGCGACGACTACGCAGTGGTGCAAACAGAATGCACGAGAGTGGACGCAGAGAATACTGGTACAGCAGCGGAAGCAGTATCTTAACCAGGTGGCAATGTCCAGAGCGACGCCCTTCCTTTGCCAAGACGCACGCTCGACAGTAGCCGATATCGGAACAGTAACAAAAAACCAACAATAGGTGCAAGCTTAGGCTTCCTTAAGGACCCTGAGTGGTAGATATGTCGAGACCGGCCGTAGTTACCCTCCGCAGAAGTATTGAACCTACGTAGGCGACAATATCTATAGCCCGGTCCTGGGAGATAGGACGCGACTCAGGTGAGTTTACTTGGTAGCTTTTAGGGCGAACTGGCCCGAGCCTATATAGGAAGCCACCTAGAATTAAGCTATTACTAACTACGACTGCGATATATACCTCTCAAGGTTCGAACACGTATACGACCCAGTGTCAGGGTTCCTATGCACAACCCCGGCGGGTACACCTTGCGTATCTACTCTATACGTGAACTAAGAGTCCAGCATCCGCTCGTATCCGTGAGGGAATTCCCACATCTACCTATAAAGGTTCCTGCAGACCTCTTTCAAAATTTATCCAAAAATTGGGGTGCCATTCATAGTGTGCCTCACGTCACCCAAAGGGTTCAGTGCTCATTATGAGATGCATCAGGCGCCGATTACCGGATCGTGTTTGCTTCACAATGGTGTAGGCTCTTTTTTGCCCTAGCGCGGATTGACGTAATAAAAAATCTCTGGTTAAGAGTACGGAACTCATGATATTGTTTACGTATTGTGTAAGTGTAATAAAAATATAAAAATGTCTGCAATTCATCAAAAAGTCTCTTTCTATCAAACGCGTTGCTTACTACAGAAAGGAGAGGCTTTGCCAGAAACAGAAGAAAGAGTGGTTATCGTTGGTGTCGCTTGATACTCACTGCCTACGACAACGTGCAGCCCTCGCACGCCGAAGCAACTCCTCATCACATCACAGAGAGTCAACAGGCTCTGCAGGACGAAATAGAGCAGTATTCGACAGATGCCGCCAGCGACACAGATGAAGAACAAGGGTCAGACCGTCCTCTTTTTGACTCCTTTTACGAAGTTGAAGGCAATCAGGGCATCATTAAGATGACCAACTTTAGCAAACAACATTTGTTTGAGCTATACAACCGTTCAGAAAAATATATTTCTCGAGACTGGAAAGAAGGAAGAGGTCGTAAGTCTGATTTGTCATGTTTTGATATTTTGCTCGTCACTGTCACCGTCTGTAAAATTGGTGGCACATGGGATAGTCTTGGAAGAATGTTTCGAATCAAGGCCAACACTCTGCAAAAAGCTGTCAAAAACTTTATCAAATATGTTGACACTGAGTTTTATGTAGATTTCGTTATGGAATTGAGGCAGCGATTTCCAGTTGCTTATATGAATGGGAAAAAACGCGCTTTCTCGAATTTTCCCTTCGCTCGCTATGCGCTCGATGTGCTTTTTCTGCACAAAAATCGTCCACGGGGTTCTATGAAAGAGGTCAAAGACTACTACAGTGGCAAACACAAACTCTAGTGCATGAAAGTAGAAGATTTTGTGCTCCCGTGTGGTACCGCTTTGAACTGTACTGATCCCATTCCTGCTAGCACCGCAGACTATACTATTTTCCAGAGAAATTTATCCTTCCACAAGGAGGCGCTGAAAATGACGTCGGACGCAATGAATATTGAAGATAACGAGGCTTTAAAAGATGAACATCCTGGTTATTGGGCTTTCCTTATGGACAAAGGGTATACGGGAATGCAAGAGCATGCCTGTGCAATTGTTCCGAAGAAGTAGCCTCAGAGAGGTATTTTGCCTTTCGCCGAAGACAGACTGAATACGTCTTGCGCTCCTGACCGAGTTCTCGTGGAGAATTATTTTGGTCGTTATCAGCAATGCTAAGGTATATTTGCTAGTAAGTAGACTTGAGACAGAGCTAATATAGGCCTTCACTTTCGCGTTTGTTTGGCCATGACAAACTTTCACGTATTGTAGAACCCTCTGAGATATGAAGATGAGGCATTTTTTGGAGGAACAAGAAAAGATTGTACGCCGTGGGTGCTGTTGCTCAAACGAAAGCTAGAGAGGAAAAAAATAGGCAGTATCAAGAGGAAAAGGCGAGAAATGCCGGTATTCATGATGAAATGTCTGCTGATTTAGACAAGGAATACAGTGCAGAGCTGTTTAATGGCTTAGACGTAGCACCTGCAGCACAGTTCTCTTCTTACAAAGAGTAGCACCGTTCTGCCTCCAAACACCATTTAAGCTACTAATCCTACATGTATGATACAGAGAAAACATGATAAAATTGCTCAGTTCTGAAGTAAACCATGAATATGTCGCCTTTCTAGCATTGAGTACTTTATCTCCAGAAAATTTTCGTCTCTACAAATTACTAAGCTTTTTGTGAAAGGTCGAAGATTTACAAAACCCCTTGCAAACTGTCATTTTCTTTCAGTTTGAGTAATAGGTAGCTATTGGTTACTTCGGTCTAGTGGTAAGCACAAGCTGTATGGCTAGAAGAGTGAGGTTTCAGTTTTATCTTGCGACCTGCCTGTGAATTCTTCGAAACTTTATCCTGGATCAGTTGCTGACAGCACGATTCTTCAACAAAATATTAGCTTTCACAACAAAGCTTTTCAAAAGAAAGCAGAAGAAAAAGCTTTGCCGGAGCTCAACGTTGAAGAGAAAAATTTATTTGACGCTTAGTCACGTTAAATAGACAAAAGATACGTCCGAGTAGATCGTGTTCTGCGCTATATTGTTGGGAAGAAGACACCACAGAATTGATTCTTAACTTATGCAGAGTGCCGTCGAAAGCGATTTACTGTTAGCGATCGAATTACTGTAGAAAAATATTTCGGCAAAATGCAGAGTCTGTGAACACCCATCGGGTCAAAATGAAGATGGGAGCGATCCAGTTTGAAGATGTTTTTGAAATTTTGTTTATCGTTTACTTATTATCACGTTATGACAAATCCTCTGCGTCGTGCAGATAAGGATTTTTTAAAAAATGCAATAGCAGGTTGTACACAATTGGTTTGAGCTCCGAACGAAAATGCAGTGAGCAACGCAAAGAATCGTACAAGCAACGCAAGACTAGAGTAATGAATGATATTACGAACAACGAGGTTCATAGAGTTCCTGCATAGGAAATGGTTTGCGCCACTTGTGAAGCGAATGAGAGTGATGGTAAGAAATTTTAATTATTTCCGGATGTCGCGAAATCTGATGCCACTGTTGCACCTCCTGTTCTACTCGAGTAATTTCTGTAGGACTTAGGAATTTACAGTATGATAAAGTTTTCTCTTAATGTCAGCAGTCTGGATTGATTTGATGAATTTTAGCGATTACAATATAGATATATCAAATGAGTTGTGTTTTAGTAGTTCAGTGCCTTCAAGAGATATCAATCTTTTTCGTTGATCAAGCGGTGAACTGTAATCTCCCTTTGATTTACGAAGAAGTCTACAAATAAAATTCTAGGTCTACTGAACAAGTATTGCAAAAACTATGCACTATAATGCACAGATTGCTTAGCATTACACATTGCACTTGATCTACAAAATGCAATCTCTTTCCACTTGAATTTTTTCATATTGCATTCAGAATCGACACACACATCCTGTGCCTGTGCTGCCTGCGCAGGTTTGAAAGGTTTGAACACGGGCTGTGCCCGTGCTCACAACTGAGGAAGAAGAAGTGGAAGCACAGACACAGCCTCTGCTCACAACTTCACTTATCTAGGTGTGAACACAGGCACAGCCCGTGTCCACACCATGACTTTGAGAAAAGACTGTGCCTATGCCCACAATTCCACTTAAGGTGTGAACACGGGCACAGCCCGCGTTCACACCTTCCCACCTCCGTTTGCACCACACACAGTCTGTGCTCCTGACCTCTCCACACCGTGGTTTTGAGCACAGACTGTGCCTGCGCTCACAACGTCAGCAATTCCACGGCACAGCCCCTGTTCACACCTCCACCACGCCTGTCGGTCGCACAGGCTGGGCCTATGCTCCCATCTCTTCTTCCCAAGGTGTAAACAGCCTGTGTTTAAACCTTTCAAAGCACAAGCACAGTGCTCTCTCCCCTGATCAGCGCTCTACTTATCAAGGTGTGAACACGGGCACCACCCGTGTTCACACCTCTTTTCACCTCGGTTGTGAGCGCAGGTACACTCTGTGCACACAACCTTCCTTGTCAGGGAGTGAACACGGATGCAGGCTGTGTTCACACCTGTACCCCTTTTGTTGTTCTCAGGTGACTTGCACAATCTGTGGGCTTCTTTTGAAACTGGACCGCTGTGTCTGTTGCGGTTTTCATAGCTGCATCATTGCGCTGATTACAAAACGCTGTAATGAAATACTAAGATACTGTTGCAGTTCTGCCAGAGACAAAGAGAGGTTGCGACGTAAATAGAAGTCTCCTAGGAACCCGTCCAAATGCATTCTTTTTGCTATTTTCAGAAGAGGTAACATAATAGAAAAGCGAACTTTCGTCACTGTCGGAGAAGAGCATATAAGATGAGTGTGAAAGCCTCATCATGAATTGTCAATGGTTGTCGTGATGGCGAGCCGGAACACCCGGCTGTGAAAGTGTTGAATACAGTACATGTGCGCTGTCGCAAATGCGTTCATCCCGGCATACAGCAATGCAAATTGTTGTCGTTTGCAAATGCAGTTCGACGTGGTAACTGTGATTCCGTCACCGAGTGTAACTCTGTTTGCAATACACAGGCGACAGAGCGGTCTTTGTCGAAGACAAGCACTACTTCTATCATGATAGTATTTTATTTGCCAGATCAGCATACAAACTGATCCTGACAATGGGCCACTATAAAAGCTTCCCTAGTGAAGGGAAGCAACCGGGATAAGGACAATATCATCCGGTGTGCCTTTCCTCTTCCCTACTTTTCGCCGAACGCCAGTTTTCTCCGCACTGTAGATCAATATCTAATACTAGTCAACAGAAAGTCAAGTACAGTTAATGAAGCGTGGGTTGCTCTTGCTTGGTTGCAGAAAATGGCATTTCCGGGAACCAGGAAGAATATTTATTGGAATTTGGGGAGCAGCGCTATGGATCTTTGCTGGAGCAGCTTGCCGCCAAAAGAGTAACTATGGTAGCTTGGCAAGTGACGCCTTGGCGGCAAGCATTCTGCACTCGACGATTGTCGATCCTTCGCTTTCCACTTTGGTTTTACCTTTTGTTGGGCTCCGTTCTTTTCACCCACCCATCCACACCCAATGGACATGTTGCACCTTTAAGGTGCTCATGGAGCTGGATTACTATATAATCCAGTGGTGTTTGTAGTGTTAACTGCCGCACTTTCCTCCTACCAAAACAGTAAAGATCGCTCCTAAGAGCTGTGATACACATAGACAATAATACAAGTTTGAACGACACCAAGCCAGCACACGAACTGTGAGCCTGATTTGGCACGCATATGCGTTTCACTCCCGTGCGCTCCAATAAATCACTATCTGTGATTAGGGCATATTAACTCTTCGTGCTTTAAGCCTTATTTGCCTGCGCTGCAAAATAATTTTTATTTCTTCCCGCGGTACTGTATGCAAACCCAGCAAATTGAACTACGCTTCATCAATAATCAGAGCTTCGAGAAGCATGCTTTTCAAAGAATACGTCGCAAACCTCCTCCAGAGAGAGAGAATTTGTGCTTTTACGTAAAGCATAGCTACAAATATTGACGAAACGAAGTTGAAACAAAACGTTTTGAGCTCTGGAAAAACGGTCCTTATATTATAGAAAAAAAGGAATTTTTGTCAAGGTATTCCATTGAAGGTTTTATTTATTTTTACTTACTGAGCTGACAATTTACAGATTTAGTTTTTAATGCATTTCAAGCTCTGGGAACTATATTTTTCTTCAACTATAAAAAAGTATGCAGTGACAAACATAAAATAGTAGAATGTTTTAGCAATAGAGCTTGGCGGCTTCTTTGTTTAGAACAGTTTCTCTGAAAATTAAATTAAATGTAAAAGAAAAAGAAACTCAGATTAGTTGTTGCAAAACATGTTGTTGCAAAAGATGCAGAAAGGAGAATATATATATATCTACGCATTCAAAACGTAATGCGATGCTTTTGGTCATCTGCATAGACAGAGATCTAAATTTCATTTCTAAATGCTTTGCTAGATATTTGTTGAACTTCTGTTCAGAGACTTTTTACACAGACTAATCAACGAAATAACTCCAAATCAGATTTATTTTTTTAAGCTCGATTGTACACTATACAAATCTGTACTTTTAAATAAATAAAATTAAAAAAATTCTTTTGTTTAAGGAAACAGTAGTCTGACGACAAATTCTATTTGTTGTGAGCTATGTGGTACATATGTGTATGTGCCCACATATCAAACACTTCTAATTTCTGGAAGTGTTTTTGAAAACTTGTTAGTCAAAGTTACGTGTAGCCTTAATTTTGGATACTACCCAGAAACATCTCCCAAAAATGTGCATGGAAGGAATTTTTTCTGCTGAAATTTTAATTTGTTTGTTGCTATTGATCTAATTTGGGGGTTATGTCCAAAAAGATGGAAGAATGCGCCGTGTGACACGGTGCATGTTTTTTAATATTTTTATTTGTTTGCTGTATCTTGTATCAAGAAATAAAGCCTATTCTAAAAATAAGCGGTCGCCTTCGAGACTGTTCCAAATTTTGGGATATTGCCGCCAAAATATAAGTAGACAGCCTTTAAAAATAGGTTGGTGTTGCTAATCAGCTCCAGATTAGATTTACGCCGATACCAGTAGGAGCTTTGCTATTTGCTATTAGCTTTAATAAGTCCACCTTAGCATCGTTTCGAAAAACTATAACTTCAATTGCAAGTGTTATGCTTGAAAGCTTAATGTTGGATCATTTTCGACGACAAATAAAATCTTGAAGATTATGAATTGCATCAACATTCGCTTATGACGATTTCTTTTCATCCTCTATGTGCCTCTTTTGTTGTCGATGCCATTTTCCAGTTTCAAACTCATGTCTTGATGCTCCGATACGTTAAAGTAATAAAAAGTTATGAATAGAGTCATCACCAATTTCATGGCACATCCTATTCATTTTACAGCCTCCAAATGTCTCTTAAAAGCTGTACTTCCGGCATTTGAAAGCTGCTGCTGAACAAGTCTAATAGCCGTATGCGATTTGCGTCATCTCGATACGTATATGTAGAACAGTTCGTATTCCAAACTTACTCAAGCTTTCTTCGAACGAAAACATGAGCTCCCATCCTCACGGTTCGTCAGGTGGTGGCGGCAAAAGGCCGCCTTGGGACAGAAGAACTCTCGGTTTGAACGAGGAAGGGTCTGAGGAAAGACCAGCCAAGCGTACAAAGAGACAACGGTCAGATAGGGCGGTACGAGAGTTGCAAAACAGTGCAGGGCAGGGTCTATCCTCAAGCGCAGCAGATATTGTAGCGTGGATTACGGCGGTATATCAAGAGGCGACCGGCACGTTGCCTGCAGGAGCTCGCGTACCTCAGGCACCGGCGCCAATTTTGGGTCCCGTGCCTGAGCCAACGCAAATTGGGGCAGCTTCGGGGCCACTACCACCAGTTTCTCTTTCTGCAGCGGCGAGTGCTTCTTCAAGTGGAGCTCGATTCCGTTGTCCCCACTGCGAGAAATCCTACGCAAACCAAGATGTACTCGGCGGCCATGTGAGGAGACATCATGACCATGGAAATGTTCGATACTGCCCTCATTGCCCATATGTGTCTGATAGACAAGGATTTCATGTACACCTACGCTCTCATCGTCATCGGCTACCAGGGCCGTTACCGCAAGTTCCGTCTTCAGGCGAATCATGGCGGTGTCCGCACTGTATTAGAGTATATCGCTCTCGTCGTCATCTCGCCGCTCATGTCGGAAAATTTCACGATAGAGGCGGTAGACGTCATTGTTACAAGTGCAACTTCATAACCGAAGATAAAGAAGCCTTTAGCGCTCATCTTCGTGCACATAATGGTTGACGCCTCTGTCCGAATTGCCAAAGAAGCATCCGCGCTGCTGAGAGCGAGGATCATGTGCGAATCTGCGCAAGAAGAGGGTAAACTTGCACTCTGTTGCTTCCTTAGAATATGGATTAGATTACTTTGAATGTGGAACTCAAAAGCAATGCACTTGACGGTGCACCCGCGCAATAATGAATAACATGGTTAGCAGTTGGTTAGCAGTTGTATTGCCCTCCAGAAGTCGTACACCACTTGGTTGTCAGTTGGAGAGTCAGTTTGTTTTGGCTTTGCACTTGTGGTCAGCCTGTCCTGTAATTCTGGAGAGCGAATGTGCATCGGTAGACCTATATTATCAGCACTTGATGCTACTGTTGCATGTCGAAGACACGCACTACGTATTACGGGACCTATTCCCCGTGGTGCGTTCTTACGTTGGGGCAGGAGAGGCCTGCAGAACTTAGATGCCTATAAAAGGAACTGGATTCATGCTGCGTGCTTCCGAGAACGAGCAAACACAAGCGGCGATCAACGAGCCTGACCTAGACGAACCTCAGTAAACATTGCTTCACATGTCTGCAACTTTGCTCGGCGGGCTGGGCAGCCCTTTATTATTGCAGTTCTTCCTCGAGATTTCCAGACATTCCGCTCAGTCTGCAGAGATGCAGGCACAAGTGCAGGCAGAAGCAAAATCTGCCATGAAAAGTTAGCTGGCAAAATTTCAATCGAATCAGTAAGAAAATCCTAAGGGCAGATAAACAAAAACCTATTGCTCATTTGCATATTTGTAGCGAAGTAATTGAGATCTCACCTTGACGCTCATGTGCCTAGGAATAAGTTTGATCTAAACCAGCTGTCTAATAACGACATGTTTTAGTAAAGATTTTTTATCAGTTGCTAAGCTGTCATGGTGCCAGAGGGAAAAGGCGCAGCCCAAGGCGTCGTCCCATTAGTTCGAGAGCAACTCTTGGACCGCAGGGGCGAAGAGGGCGAGTACCTCAGCTGGTTGGATGAGATCGTATCATCCATTAGCGACCAGCAACCCCAGGGGTGGGCATGGGTGGGAAGAAAAACAGACGCGGCAGTGAGTGTGGTCGAAGACGTAGATCACATGCGCGTGGATTGAAACGAGATAGAATGGACAAGCGAGATAACCCAGTGCCGAAGTCGAGCAGTCGTTTCGGCCTGCAAACGGCATCCGTTTGAAAAGAATAAGCTTAAAACCCCGCCAACAGCTCAATCGTGCATTTAATAAGTCCTTGGGTGAGCCCGAGTAGCAGTACAGAGAAGAAATCCACTCTTAGTAGTCAGGCACGCTGATAAATAATACCAAATTTGGTATTAACAATATTCAGATTCTTGATTGCCAAGAAGTAAGTTGGAATGCATCTAATCGGATTCTATAGGTTTCAATCTAGAGTTTACAGACCGTAAAAGGTTATCGGCTCTTAAGTCAGCGTGCTAAATCCGACATTTCTCCTAATACTACAGCCCGTTAAAGATACCTCATATCAATTAATGCGCAGAAAAAAAGGAAATGAAGCGTTAACTAGTTTCCTTTGTTAAGAGATTAAGTCCGAGAGAGCAGGGGTAGTTTAATTAGAAACAGGTTGAGCTTTCTAATCTCCAATACTTATCTAAATATTAGAAAGAACTATATCCAATTACAATAAATTCACCTGATTGCGAAGGTTCGTGACCGAAGAGTAGATAAGAGTGCAAATAGGCCGATCGTTACTCTGAATCTGTATAGTGGTTGCTCTACAACCACTCTTGCGGAGCAGCGCCCCTTCATGAGCCATCGCCGTGGCGACCTCTCATGACGGCAGTGATCTGTAGTAATCTACATCTAGATAGATTGATCTAGCCCCGGTCCGATCGGCCGGCGTGGCAAGACTTCTCATCAGCCGTGCTTCCTTCTCAATAAACCGGAGGCATCGAACCTTCTTCATTCATTATTACCCTCGCGCTTGCATCTAACTCGCACACATTCTGATGTCCATCAAAAAATTTAACGTCTCAGACTTTTATAACCGGCTATCTTGTCTTCTTATCTCGACAAGAAAACCTTGGGATGTGACTGCGAGACAGGCGTGAAGAGCAGAGCCGTATGTGTGACTACCTATTTCGCTAAATTATGGATATTGACTGACTACTCCGGCAAAATAAGTAGTCATTATCTTATTTGCTGAATACTTTTTCGGGGGTCTGACTACTAGATTTAGAGCTTTTTTGACTACTTGACTACTCATTCCGCTATTTTGGTAGTCACAAATATGCCCCTGGTGAAGAGAGATTGACAACACGATGTCTTTTGATGCTCTAACCAGTACGCCACGTGAAGCACACCCTTGGCTCACACGCTACCAGCAGGTCGCACAGCGGTCAGCGCCAAAATTGGACATACTTCATAATAGTTTTTGCCTTTCTAGAGAGAGAAAGCGTTTTATAAAGCCTTACCTCAGAGTAGTATTATAACTCTGATGTACACAATAATAAAAAAAAAGAACATAGCGGGCCATGTGCAACATGACCTAGACCGGGACTCAACGCGCCCATCAGTGATACGGTTAAGCTCAATTCAAGAAATATCATCATCCTTTCACAAAGATGACCACGAAAGATAGACAACTCCTCAAGTTTCCATCTCAGTAGCTTTGTAGAGATTGTACCCCCACCCTACTCTCAACAAGTACTGCCGTAATGATAGCTAGCAACTTTGACACGACCACCTTTGAACTTTTGTACAGTTCTGGATCGCTCTGCTTGATCTTTTATACCCACGGCGATGATATAATTTCAGTGTCTTTTTAACATCCCAAACCGCCTTCTTCGCACAGCCTCAAGCTCCAGCTGTGGTAAAGGGCCACTTTCACTCTCTTTCTAGAGAGTATTTCGATGAAGAAAATATGTAGCTTCAGCCAAGAACCACAACGAGCGGGTTATCCTTCTCGCTGGCGTAATTGTGTACACATAGTGCCACTCAGAAAGAATTCAAACACACACAAAAACAAGCTTTTACTGTGATGTTCCGGGCTGAAAAAGAACGGAATTGACAGTGCCAGGCTTAATTCTGTACACCGACCGGTTCATTCTCTTTCGATCTACTACCGCTGGAAAGCCCCAAGAGGGCTTCGGCGGCATGGCGATTGCTGTCGACTGCCCCGAAAGCCTTTCGACGCCTAGCACCAATAGCATTGCGGCGAGACCAACGAGCAATAGGAACGTTCTCCAGCTCCTCCAAAGTCATCTCCTTACTTGCCATTTGGTCTAACCGGGGGCCAGCTGGCGCCATATTCTCTTTCTTCGACATCAGAGCAGCTTTGCCAGACGTCTGTGACTGCATCTTAGACCTCGGTTTCCGCTGTTTGCTCTTCAAAAGAGCAAGACGTTTCTTCATACTTTCAACAGTGAAAGGTTCTGCCTCATTATCTCTGCCTATAACAACATTTTTAGCTGCACACTTTGCAGCCTTTGCAACAGAACGGACATTTTTCGTAGGATCTGGTTGACAATATAGCTGTTCTCCATTAAAAGCAAAATCTCTGAGAGCACTCGAGACGCCCTGCACCCTGAGGTAGAAATCTCATGAATCTTCTCCACCAACAACCGGGAAACGCGTTGATGGCGACAATGTTGGAAGGAGTTAATGTCAAAAGTGTCATGGTCGATATTGCAACCACTGCGTATAACTGTGCACGAGGATTGTGCAGCACGGCCCTGTTCAAACGGCGTCAAGAAGCGAAAGTTCATTGGCCATATACGAGCTTCCACGAACGCCTTTTGCGCAATCGTTGGCGTCAAGGATGAAAATCCGGCTACTGCCATCTTGATTTTGAGGGCTACGTTTGCATGGGTTATATGGCATTGCTTCATCAAATTATCCCTCGTCCATCTTATAGTGGTTTGGAACTTCTTGTTGACCGCTCTGTCGCACGGCTGCAGAAAATGGGTGGTGTTTGCCGGCAGCTTTATGACCAGAATTTGGAATGCTTCACAGCTCTCGAGCCAAGTAAGACTAAAGCGAGAACTGTGTCCATCGATAAGTAGAATGACAGGAAGAGAAATATCATCTAGAGATTGAACGTGTTCATGAATATGCTCCACGACGAGGTGTATGTTCCCCATATCCACAGAACCATTAGGGCTCATTATTATTCTTGTCTTTGGGGGGCACCAACTGTCTTGTGTGAGCCAGTGGGGTCTTTTTTCGGCATCAGTAAAGTCATTTCTGTTTAACGGTTCTAGCCAATGAGACATCTTATGTTTTCCCGCCGCAATAAGAAGAAGCGGCGCGATTTCACCGGCGGCAGAAACGGCAATGCCAGCCGTAACATGCTTGCCATTTTCTTTGATTCCCAGGCGCGTCCCTTCCTTGTTGCTGTTTGACGGACAAAAACATTTGACTTTCTTGCCGTACTCTGGAAGTACGCTAGTTTCGTCATAATTCCAGATTCTTCTTGGATCTTCCAGAAGACCAGGATGTTCCAGGCCAATTTGTTGTAGTACATCCTTCAAAGATTTGACATGGAAGTACGACTGCGCCGCTAGTCGTGCTGCAGAAATGTTTTCTGAACTGCGAAATGTTAGTTGCCTATGGTGCGCTCTGAAACGGCGTATGGTGTCATCTGAAGGAATGCCGTTGCAAAATCTTTTTCTCCCATCTTGTGTTATGCAAGTGAAGAGCTGTATCATCTGAGCTTTGTCAATGGCAAAGCCCCGACTGGCCACATGATAAGCACGGTTCACCACAAGGAGTTCCTTCGCTTTCTCTAAAACAGGGGGTCGTCCAGGGTGATTTCGCAAGGAGTCCAGCAGCTTAGACAGCCTGCGTTTGTCGGGCGATTTGAGAGCGAGAACAAGGTTCTGAACTTTGCCTTTAGACACAGAGGTTTGCTCTGCCGTTTTTCGGATTGATACTCCTCTTCGTAGGAGCTCAACGGCAGTCTTCCTTCGTTGCGCTTCACGATTGCGGTTATCAACGCTTCGCTTTTTAAGCGCGGTCATAACTCGCATTGAGTGCGGCATTGCGCTTGGAACACATGCTGGAATGCCAGCAACATGGTGGAAAGAACTTTGGCTTTACCATAAAGACTATCTCTGACAGTGAAGCGCAATTGCTGCGCGTCAATTCAAAGAGCTGGCGAAGACGGCGCTCATAAATTCAGGTGTACATAATATTGCCATGTACAAAATTAAGCCTGAGAGAAGGATACGCTTCCGTACTGCCTCCGGGCACGTGTAGGCTTAAACGTGCCCGGGGTCGTTTAAGCCTTAAACGACCGCGGGTATCTGTAACCGTACCCGTACTCCCCCGCCCGTGTCGTCTGTACGCCTCAACAGCAACGTGTCCACGAGGCAGCCGCCATCGAAAAAGGGCAAAGATTCGCCGCCAGCAACAACGCAAAATATTTTTGAATTCAAATCTTGAGCTTCACAACGTTAACACGTGGGCAACGGCCGACGTCGATCAAAATATGAGGGCTGTCATGAAAGAAGGGTTCCAGAGTCTGGAATCCAGACGCGATCGCCGAGACGCGATCGCCGAGCGATCGACACAAAGTACGACGGTACCGGCCGTGCCGTTGGTACCGTTGGCACCTTCGTACCGTCAAGAGTAGAAACCGAGTCTCGGTAGCTCTGATTCTCTCTCATGAAAGCCTCAATTTCATCAGCCATATGGACTCGTCCACTCTCGTTCTGGCTGAATCATCGAGGCAGCTTACATGCAATCTCGTGCCTATTCAATGCCCTTCTAGCACTTGAGATCGACCAATGTTCTAAGTGACCGCGTATATAGTGGTGTTCCTGCCTCGAGGCTACCTTTCCTTGTTTGACATGATCAAGGGACGGTGGTACACCCTCAGGGCCGTGTCTTTGTAATTTTCACCATTGGTACACGTTCTACTATATTCATATGAATGGTGGCCACTTCAAATGTGCGCTGCGATCCTTGCAGTGGGTCTTTCCGCATTTCATTTCTTTCGCATGGGACGCTGCTTAGGGCAAGGTTTGTACTAGGTGCGGGTCAAATCCTATGTGACACGTTTACATCACCAAGGCTACTTGGATTAGTTTCAGCGCGGGAGCCCCGTTTTGTCTCTTTCCAAAGCAACGTTCAGAAGGAAAACCCTATCCTAAAGATAAAGACGCTCACAGTCTGGGTGTCTAATCCTGCGTGCGTGTGCATAGAACGTCACAACGTCCGACACACTAACTCAAGTCCTTGGTTGTCTCGCACGACACCCTGGGTGTACAAAAGTCTCAAGTTGGTGATTTTTTTTTTTGGCTTCCAAGCAAGATTTGGAAGCACCATTTCACGAAAGGATTTGGAAGCAACCCTTCGGGTGCTTCCAAATCGTGATTCGTGAAATCTTGCCGAATTCATGGCGCCTTGATTCAGATTTGGTATAAATTCGGCTTCTGAATGCCATTTCTCACGCAACGACCACCATCCCCGAGTATTCAAATAACCTCCTCTGTCATTGTCTTCACAAACGAAACGCCATGGGTCTTCCGAATCATGGTACCTACACGTCGGACGACGGAGTTCACAAGATCATCATTACACGCACAGTCTCATCTAATGGTCAAATCGATGGCGACTACGTCTCTTCATCGAGCCCGGCTGGACCACTTTCCATTTCTAGTTTGAAGGGCGACTACATGTGGGTCAAAAGCAAGGAGCAGGGAAGGGATGGAGTTGCGCCGTTTACGATACGCTTTTGGGCTAAGCAGCGCCCGGATGGGCGCCCGTATGCTATAATAGACAGCTGGAGCGGCGGTTATCAGAAGGACAACACTATGCTCTTGTCTGGAACGCGTGCGTATGTGAACGAAGATGGAGTTGTGCAGGCCATTTCGCTTGGCACCAAGGTATTCTCTATGTAATCGTACACTAGTTTCATGAAAGTACCGAACGTGCTGTGCACTGTGCGGGTGAAGACGTTGGAAATGTTGTCATTGACTTTTAGGGGTTGTTGTTCGAGACTTGATCCGTAAAGTGCCATATAGGTTTTGTTCCATCCGACGACGGCAAATCTGAACTTTGATGTATCTTCTAACCTTCCGTGGAACCCTCTGCGTCACGCGTCGTGTACTTGTTGTACTTGTACGTTGAGATCCTCTTATGGTGTATCAAACGCCAATATGTAGGAAACAAATGAAAATCCAGAATAATCAATTGCCAACGATACGAGTAGATACGAATGATACCGTGTAGCCTCGCGTAATGTTTCGCTCCTCTCCGATAATAGACAGTTATTAGACAGCTTACGCACGTCAAACAATAGACAATTTACCCACGTCAAATTCTGCAATATTAGACAGATGTAGAAATCCGTTTGTAGGCGGTTGTGGGAAACGAAACGAAGAGAAATGGTCAAATTGGAGCGCAGAATGTTTTTGCTTTGAATGCGGCTCAGAACGGAAACACATTCGAAGCTCTTGAGATAAAAAAATCCAAAGCACTGCAGATCGCGACCTTTACATGTACTAGAGTCCCAAGAGTTTCAAAAAGACGAATCCTGCTTTCGAACATCGTGAGACGAAGTTTGCGAGAGCGGGATGTGCTAAAGGGTCGCGCTGTGGACCACAGGGAGTGCGTTTAGCTTTCATAGACGATGGAAGTTGCAACCACGCCGTGCTTTCGCAAGGCAAGAGCAAAAAGGTGATCACAAGAACCAAAATCTGGCCATGAGATACATCAGCACTTGGCGTTTCTGTGGCCCGTGTGGGAGGCTCACATGCAAAACGGGAAGATTTGAGTACGGATCGAAGTGATGGATTGGTGACTGGCGTATCGAAGCCATCAGTATGTTACGGATTTAAGCTATGGTCGAAGATGGAATATGATGGTGTCTGTTACGGCATTAACGCTCATCACCACAACCAGAACAATATCACGTACGCTCTCCATCTTTGCAATTCTTCCTACGCTCATGTCATTCATGGCACCGTTCCCGACGCCGTTTGACAAATATTTTAGTCAAGAGATATCTCACAGGAGTGTGTTTGATCTCTCGTGACGAGCCACCATTAATCGTCCATACACATTCAACGGCTGCACTTGATCGTAGACATGAGTTCTTGACGAGTTTTGCCACTGCCCAGACCAAGCTCGGACCGCGGTTCAGTTGAGAAAGAGGGATGACACGAAATGTTCATGATGCGCATTCGAATAAATTGTTATTGTGCTAGTCGCATGGACTCTCACGAGGGAGACGGAAAACAGAGCATGGGTAGTCTTCCCCTCTAAACCTATTTCTATCGTCATTAGGCAGCGGGGGGAGTTTTGCAATTGACATAATCTGAAACGAAACTCGCCCTAGACAAGTGAACATCTCAAGAATAAGTTCAAAGTCTGGGGATGAATATCGTAGTTGGAATTTGCTTGCTTACCAACAGCCGCTTGATCTCCAGATCTTTCATATCTATCGATATGCGTCTGGAATGTGTGACCCTGAGTAATGTTCTATACCGCACAGAGGCACAGACGTTCCCTTCTTGCACTACGGTTGTTGGATTCGGTGGTATGTTTTCGGAGACCAGATTTTTCTCAACTGTTGCTGCGAGATCTGTGGTGAAAATGAATGCGATCGGAGGCAGGCCCACAGCGCCAGACAACGCGGTCCGACGTCTGGTCATTTTCGGCATGGAACCGATAAGCGCCAAGTGAGGCTACCAAGGATACATGGCCCCTGGCAGGGCTACGCAGGTTGCATAAAGAGGGACAGCAATGCAGAGCGGCAAGGTGTACACCATGGAATAGCTGTGAAACGGGTCAAGCGGTTAACTCACCAGAATCGGCGCACGTGCGAAGCAAAAGTTTTTGGAGGTTCTAAAGTTTTAAAACGTTTTTAAAAATTGAAGATTTGTTCGTGCAATGACCTCACGACTGGGCGTGCCACCGTGTTGACATCATCGCGCGGGGCAGAGTGACAGGTTGCCATCACCACATGGCGGCTGCAAGCTTTCCATTCGAAGACCAGGCCAAGGTGAAGCACAACAACTGCCGGCAGGTTTTGCAAAGTTGGCGTGTCAAGCATGCCTGGTTGCTCAGTTAGCGATATGCCAATGCCCTGAGAGCAAACTTTTTGCTCTTCAAGCAACAGCAAACCGCCTCTGACATCGTTTTGTACTGTCCATATGGTGCCGTAGAAACATCAGCCTGGAGTGATTGATCCTGGTATGGATGCTGACGTTTGTTCATCCTATGTATGTATTGAACTTGTGGTTAAACGTTCGTACTATACACGTCCCGGAGAAAGCGTGGGCTGCAAGTTGTGGCTCAAAATACCAAAGAGTATGGAAATGACAAGATCAGTAATGTTGTGGAGTGCAAATCTGAACTGTTTATTCATGCCGTGAAATACAAGAATGGTACCCGTTTCTACACTTTTCCATGAGCATGTATGAAGTTGAAAATTTCAACACTAGTTGGGCCTTAGCGCAAAGTTGTTTCCAACTGAGCAGGAGCAAAATGTGAGGTGTACTTCATCATCATCCAAGGCTTTAGGTTTTGGCTCACCAGCACGCAGGATGAACTGTTGCTGCGGCCCCCTCTGCATCACGTGACGAAAAATCCAAATTCATAGCATCTGGTCTTAAAATTGTCGGGATATCTCAATCTCAAACCACAAAACTTATTATTGAAGACGACGGTCGCTCTTGCTATATAAGGTAAGGCTTTGCTTAGCATTCGAGCAAGCGTTGCCCATCCTGACAAGCATCTAAACCCGAGCTGCACACATCAACAAGTCATGGCGCTGGCTCGTTTCCCGTTGTTCATCACTTTGCTATCCTTTTGCCTGCTTTCATGCATCTCCTCAGCAAGTCCTCGTCGCGATTTTGGCGGCCGTCCCGATCCGCGGAGATCTTCGGAATTTGTGGGCGGCGTGTATGCCATGTCCAATAATGTGACTGCGAACACGATCGTCGTTTATGCTCGTCGACCGGACGGCACTATTCAGTTGTTGGATCCCGGACTGAGGACAGGAGGAAAAGGTGCCGTTCTCAATCTCGGTGCTGGTTTCGATCCGCTCTTCTCGGCCTTCTCCGTCGTGATCACGTCCGACAACAGATTTGTACTGGCTGTCAATGCGGGAAGTAGTTCCGTTTCAGTTTTCAGAGTCCTACCCGACTTCTCCCTTCGTCTGGTGCATGTCGAACCTGTTCCTGGATTTGGACCAAACACCATTGCAGTCTCTGGAAACATTGTGTATGTTGCAAGCTCGGACGCAGATGGTGAATTTGAATCGGTTTCCTCTCAGAAGGGAGCGCTCTTCGGATTTGTAATGGCTTCTAGTGGAAGACTCGTTCCTCTTCCACGCAGTCGAAGACTGCTTACTTTCCGCCCTTCAGGCATCCAGTTTTCGCCCGATCGCAAATCCTTGGTTGTGTCTGATTTGTTCACTAGTGTCAATGCTATTGAAACTGGAAGTGTTGAGGAAATCGTTGTTTTCAGCGTCAGTGAAATTGGTTTTCTCAGTTCCGCTCCGGTGTCCAGTGCAGCATCATCAGAACTAGGAAACGCTGAAGGTCGCAATCTTCCCTCTGCAATTGGTTTCGAAATCGTTGTGTCCCGAGGCGTACAATACGTTGTTGTCCCTGAAGTACGTAGTCTCGCTGGTCCCGATGGCATGGACCCACTTGACCAAGCAGCCTCCGTCTCTACGTGGAGACTTGACGCCGAAAGCCAGCTTACGCCTGTGCAACTGGACGTGCCCGTAGGATCATCGGTTACTTCAGGGCAAATGGATTCCTGCTGGATTATGTTCTCTGATGATGTCAGTAACTTCTGGGTTGCAAACACTCCCTCAGACTCTATTTCTGCGTTCTCATTCGACAAGGGGGTTGCTACTCTTGAGGAAGAAGTTGCCGCAACTGGAACATCTCCTGTTGATCTTTGGCTTTCCAGGGACAGTAAATTCTTGTACCAACTGTTTGCTGGGTCTGTTGGTGTGTTCGAAATCGGAGAGGGTGGAAGTCTCACTCAAATTCAGAACCCAATGAATGTTCCTGTACTCGATCCTCAGGGCATCGTTGCCTTCTAACTACAGGTATTTGGTTCCGCGCGGATTAGGATGGAGGATAGAAAGGAGGCGACAACAACTGCTTGTCGAGCGCGCTTCGTGTTTTTTGTGGTGGGCTGCCGCGAGGGCAAGGTCAGATTTATTGAAAATTTTGAGAGTCTTGCTTTTAATTAAATGGAACCAAATCAGAGCTTCGAAAAAGCAAGCTTTCGACAAAGAAATCGCAAAGTTCCGTTAAAACTTAGCGTTTCTTTATAGCAGAGCTCCTACTAACAAACGGGCAGAGCTAAAGTTGAGCTAATCGAGCACTTTGCTCAAGGTAAAACATATTTTAAAGCAGCAAAAAGCTGGTTTCAGGTAGTCTGAACCTACTGTTTGGCACACCCTCAAATACTACCGCTTATAATTAGAATACAAGTCATATTTCTTCACAAACAGTACCATTAGACAATAGAAGAATTTAAAAAAATGCGATGTGTCACACGTCGCATTTTCATTCGATTTTGGAGAACTCCCTTACATTAGATCAACTAATGCCAACAAATTAAAATTCAGAAAAAAACACTTTCTGTCATCACATGATTTTGGAGACAATGTCTACACATATCCTAAATCGTAAGTTCTCAGCATTCTTCGAAAGGCTTTGTCATCACTTCTCCCAAAACTTTGGTCCTAATTAAAATAGGATTCTAAAAGCAAAGACAAAAATATTTCTTTAAACTCTGAAAGTTTCTAAACATTCGTTTAAAGTACTGTTTGTTTAAAATTAGTATTGTTTTCCAAAGAATGTCTAGTTCTCGAAAAATTTTCAACCGACAAATTTCTTACTGGCTTCATTCAAGCAAAATGTTTTCAATTTTTAAAAGGGCATGTACAGGGCTGTAACCAATATTATTGCAACATATTGGTTGTTCAAACACAATAAGAAATACAATAGGCTCAGTCCCTTTCTTGGGCAATATGTATTGCAATAAACAAAAGATTTGAAATACAATAAGATACCAATATACCTTAGGTGTGCAATAAACGTGCAATACGTATGGTTTCAGATGAAAACTCCACGGTGGCTTGGAGTTCTCGTGGAAGTCAATAAGAAGCTCCTTGGGAGAGAAATTTTAAAAGTTGTTTAAGCCCTTGCATAGGGGACTATAAAGGAACACGCAAATGCTGAGATGTTGTGGTAGATTTTTTGCTAGATTTCTGGCGTTCGTAATTGATCTCTTGTGTAAATATGCCGATTTGAATTGTTCTGTGGCTTCGATTACAGAAATCGTATGGTCATGAAGCGTTACGATCAGGTTGTAATGCATACTTGTGACGTGAGATTTTGTTTCAGCTTTATCGTTGTCAAGATGCTGTGAACGAAATCAAAAACTATTCGAGTTGTAAGACCAATATTAATTGCAATATAAAACTTTCGAGCAATACGTATTGCAATATAGGCAGAAAGCACAATATACATTGCAATGGAGTCATTGACATGCAATACGTATTTTTTATTGGATATTGCAATATATTGCAATAGCAATGTATTGGGTTACAGCCGTGGGCATGTATCGAACAATAGGTTCCAACACCCTTTCCAACAAATGAAACTCAAAGGTAAACAAAAAAAATTAAGAATGTAACGTTTTGCTTTATGAAAAGAAGTATAACTCTTGCCCAACTTTGGATACTGTTCATTAGATTTTATTCGTAATTCATTATAGCTCGCTCTTAAAAGCACTGATTAAACTACTATTAAAATATAGTGTAACGACAGCCTTGGTGTCTTTTATCTTTGAAGCACTGACATTCTTCATTTTTATTACTGCCACAGCCAAATCCATCGCATACCAACTCTTCAATCGTAATAGACCCGTGAACGATTTAGTTTTTTTTTACTTTTTCTTAAAGCATTCTCTATCTAATTTTTATTGCAAAGGAGCTTTGCAAGGTTTTTCCTTGGGGAAGCTTGCTTCTCAAAGCACTGACTAGATACAATTTCTGAAAAAAGTTTAGATTGAGGCTCTTGCATTCAGTTCTATTGCTTTAATGTGTTCCAGGAGCCACTCTGGAAAGTACAGAATTGAAATTGTACTACACGTATTTCCATATTAAAAGAAAATGCCAGACACGGCTCGTTTGTAACCGCTTAGAGGAACTCTATATCAGTCCTGCAATGAACTAAAATGCCAGATATATACTTATGTTCGCCCGGATAACATAGAAGCCGAGCTAAAAGTTAAAATTTCTTTGGATGAATCGTGATGGGTGTTTATTGGAGCGCAACTTGGGAGCTCGACGTTGACTGGACTGGGCATAGCAGTTCGAGGATGATGTGAATCTGTTGTTTTTGAGTGGTATCAACTGGGGACCACCTACGCAGAAGAATATTTGGAGTTTCATGAACATGTGGCGGACCGCAACCTACAAACTTTTTGGGTGACAAGGTACATTCGAGAGCGCTTTCTGCTCTTATCGCAGTCATTCTTCGCATTGGTTTTCAATTACCACCCTCCCACCCTACATATTAGGGTAATGAGAAGTACATTCTTTCTGCAGTATATGCAAATGTTCTACTGCGCTGGGACGTGCAACAAGAAACTGTCGCACGGTGGTGACGAGCAACTGTCACCAAGGTTACCTACAAGGTACCTCCTTTCAGCGAAAGAACGTGTCAGCAGAGCTGGCTCTAGCAAAAGTATGGTTCCTAGTTAATCCATCGTTCTAATAAAGCCCCTACTGTTCTGGCGGCGGACAATAAGCGTAATAATTTAGATTAAATTGCTCTCCAAAGCTAGATTTGGAATTACGTTTAACTCAAAAGCCAGGCCGCAAAACAAATCAAAACATGCCGCGTCAAATTTTTCCTTTCTGCCCCAACTAGTCTACTAGGTATGTTTAATTAAGGATCTAAATGTTCTTACCGTTCAGTATAGAGGAAAATAATAGAATTTCGAGAAACGAAGAAGTGGATTTATGTTAGCGATTGATAGGCGGCAGCTCAAGATGCTCTTTACAGCAAGCGCTTGCGGATGTATCGCTGGCGCTTGCTGATACACCTTCTCGTGCTCTCGAATGGTGTTGCGGTCCCCATCAATCTCGGGAAAAACATCTTTTTTCGCTGCGGTTGTTTTTCTTTTCCCAACCCTCCCTGCCTTGGGAGCAGCACTCCTCTTGTCGAGGACTGCTGTGTGTGCTGATGGACGCTCTCCATCAGCATGACGAGATCGATATCTCGATCTCGTCACCCCATCTCCCGACACATAAAGATCTTGGGCGAAAGCTTGCCAACTAGCGAACTATTTATGTTATTTCTTTGTTGCATTTAGGGCATCTGTCCAAAGCTGCTGGTAAAAGCTGCCTTCTCGTCAGTAATTGAGAGTGACCTGCATAGAGTCAATGACTTCTACTCGCCTTCTCGGCGACTCTGCCAAGTTGTCGATGACAACTGCTTGAAGGATTGGGAATAAGGCAGACAGAAACGTCTGTGCAACGTGTCCCCTTAGTGTAATGGAAGCGAGCGAGCTACATGGAGAGTAAATAACGGCCCGCAAACCATTTAAGCTATTATAGTACACACGTGTAGGATTATTATTGGTTATGAATATGGCACTTGTACTTGTGGTCACGTGTACTGTAAATGACTAAATATGACTAGACTTTTATTGCATATGCTAGTCAGTCAAAAATACGGGCCTGGTGTGACATGTGCATGCACGCGAGCGAGCGCCATAATTACGGCGGTAACAGTCGCCTGTGAACGCCCTGCTCAGTGAGCCGCGACAGTGACGCGGCAGAGTAAAGGTCAGCAAGCCACACAGTAACGGACGTTACAACGTCAGCTCCTCACAAAGCTCTTTTTATAAGCCCATTCACTATTTGTTTCCACAGCAATTAAAAAGGACAAGCTCTGCAACACGATAAACTCGGTTGTACTATTGCTGTAAGACGAGGACAAGGGAGACAACAGCTTCCAAAAGGTTCACCAGGGCCAGCGGCATCACCACCATCAGCACCTGTCTCACCAACACGGGGTGCGAGAGCCACCGGTGGCAAATCGAATGTAGAAGCACTTGTGGCTGCCACAACGTTGCAGGTAATTGGTGGTTGATTTCCAACTGCTGCAAAGTTTATCGGGATACCATTTTCGTTTCGAGTGATGCCACTTTCTTGAATAAGCACAGGGCGCTGCGTTCTGCCATCGCTATACAGCCACGCAATGTCGTCTCCAATTGTAGAAGGCAAATTGTCGCACGCATATTCTTCGTTTTCCGATACACAAACTTGATTTTGGCATGCTATCAGGATTCCTTGGGTTTCCCCTCCTGAGGCACTAAAAACACTAACACCACTAGCATTAGACGCAATACTGCCTGTCGCAAATGTACCAGAACCGATAGTACCAAGCCCATTTCCTTGACCAGGAAAAGATGTCGGCGATGGAGCTACAGTTGCACCAACAGGAGTTGCGAATCCAGAACCACGTCTACCCCCGGCAGAGCCACCAAGTCGCGGCCTTAGTGACATTGGAGTTGCATGAGCAGTCCATGCGCAAAGATGAAGCCACCACAACATGCACACGCATACAGCGAACATGGTCATAGCCGAGCCGACGAAGAGCTGGTATCCAGAGCTTTGACCGATGTCTTGATATGAGCCTTGTGAAAGACACCGGAACACTGGCACTGAGGTAGGCGGTGATGGCACGGAGCGCAGGAGCACCGCATTTGGAACGCTCTTTTATACCCTCACAACCACCATTGGGGTTCCATATCGTGAAACGAGAAAGATGTTCGTTGGGGTAGTGATTCCAAGCTTGTAGCTGCACTTCACCTATAGATACCCTCTTCCAACGCATTCTGAAGCAATGCAAGCATTGCTAAATGCCATGACTTGCTGCCGGCCAGCAGTATTCATGTGACAGAATGCCTCTTACTCACGCTCATGCTTGAACGTACGGTAGAGAAAGGTAAGTGAAACGAGATTTATAAAACCCTAGTGAACTGGTGTATGTGGTGGTTTGGATACCCACTGATAGCCCAATAAAATCTAGCTTTGTATAAACGAGAAACTTGAAGAGAGAGAGAGCGGACTAGTCGTCCAAAGTACCGACCGTACCAGTAATAGTTGTACTATTGAAGTAACAAACATCCTGGTAGAAAGAATATCAAGATAATTCGTTGACAATTGATGGTAGAAAATGATTTGAGCGCTGCAGGCTGCGACTGTATGTGCCAGTCTTTTGTGTCGGCGGAGTTTTGGCCAGAGCAATGTTGCACAATGACCGTGGCTGCTAATCGGAAAGGAATTCTAACGTTTTTATTGTTTCCTGTCGAGAAGATGTCGCTTGTCAGCAGACATTTGCGTTCTTTTCCGCAAGAGAGAAACGCATCGACCCAGCACGTGCCACACGCTTTTACTTCTGCTGGAGAATTTGACGTGTGGACAAAATCATTCGGTTCAGTTGCGACCGACAAGGAGTTTTGGTCTCCATGGATGATACGTGAGCGAAAGTAGTAAGTGGTACAAAGAACTACTAGTAGGTTTGCGCTCATGAGGAAGTAAAAGAGTATATAAGATTACATGTAATCTAAGCAACGATGAAAGCTTGTTTGCCGTCCAGAGAAGTATCGATTCGCCTCCCTGTTGCGACTCGCATTACACTACTATCTCTGTTATCACGCCATCGAGTGGCCACGTAGCAACCCCTAATAAAGGGCTTGCCCGCCGGCGACCGCCGGCAGGGCGGCCATCGATCTTGCCTCTTCTCAGGTTATGGGCACCAGCGCGCCACAGCGCAACACCTCTACAAGTCAAAGCTCGATCCACGGTCCGAGCATCGCTCCCGTGTCCACACAGCATTGCTCCCAATCCACGCCGCTCACTACACGCCAAAAACGCTACCACTACCGCGAAACGCGCACGATCTGGCTTGATCTTTGGCGTCAAGTACAACAAGAGATTGGTCACTCGCCACACCCGTCAACACTGCCAAGAAAAATGGAATCGAGTTCGATTCTCCACACACAAGGGTCCCTATCCTACCCTAAGTGGCGATTTACAGAGGAACTCCTTGAACTGACAACGGAAAACTACTACCAGTGGTGGCAAAACTTGCAAGATACTCTAACAGAACACGACTATATTGAGCTCATCAATGACTTATTCACCCCGCAAACAGCGGAAGAACAGAAGGCAATTGCCAGTATACGACGAGTTATCACAAAGAGCATCACACAAGACGTCCTTAATATGATTGCCGACCGTACAATCTTTACATGCTCACCATCACAAATTGTTAAGACGATTAAGGAAACATTTGACTCTCAAGCCACGAAAGACTACTACAGCCATTCCCTCGAAGCCACGAATCTACGCAGGACAGGCACCATCACGAAGTACATTAATCAACACATTGCCATCCGCCGCAAACAAATCGTAGCACAAACGCCAGGAATTTCCGACGAAAGGATGAGAGTCACTTTTATCTTACAAGGCCTGGTATCGGACGACAGGTTCTCGCAGAGAGCTATTTCCATGATGATCGACAACCCGCCTCGAACCATTCGCGAAACCCAACACCGCCTCGAACAATTTGAAAACCTTCTTTCTTGTAGTGCAAATTACGCCAATATTATGCGCATTTTACAGTGCATATTATGCACCGGGTGTCCATTGCTGGACCCCGGCCTGCTGGCACATTTCTTAGAATTAGTAATTTATTTTGCCTAATATTTTAGGAATTTACACTGGCACGCCTCGGCCTCTACAGTACTTAGGTGTGCCGACTGCGCGCCAGCTTCACTCAGAAAACCTCAACGAGGCCTTTGGCTCTGATCTTCTTGCCGCTTGCGCACGGTCACCAGCCCCATCCTGGGGAGTACCGCCGCAATTCCGGGCTGATCAACCAACCTCCGTCCCTGAGGAGTACTAATCCGTCGTCACGGCACTTTTCTTATCTATTTTATTGTTTTCATTTCCGTCTTACGGCTTTCGCTACTCTGCCCTACATTGTAGGTTTGTTTTATTTGTCTCGCGAGTTTTCCCGCTCATCACGAGTCAGTGCTCCGCAATGCGGCTCGTTTGTTGATCTTTTGTCGTCCCATACCGTTGGGCTGGATACCCCCACTCGCTGTGGCTCGCCGGAACCATCCGGATACCTACGCCGATTCTACCCCTTCTACCTCCGACTGCACGCCCAGATCGGGGCCACCCGGATTTACACCCGGCTCGTGTTGGCCCTATCGGAGGGTTCTGCCGCTCGACTGCCCTTCACAGGGAGCAGGGCCTGAACACTCTGAGGTGCTCGTCCGCGACGCGGCTTGTTGTTTTCCCCGTCAAGGGTTTTGCACCACAAACTGGTCTCCCGACCTAGAATCGGCTTTATTGGCCAACAATCGTTGGAGCTGGTTCGTTTGTTTGGAGCCCAGATAGTTGGGAATATCAGTTCTTACGGTTCTCTCATTGTCCGTTTTCGGAAGTTGTTTTGGTTGCTCATTGGCCGACTGTGTCGGTGAACGATGTCGTCCCGTCGCAGGAGTAGCGAGCCACGTGCCGCTTCTGTGCCCGGTTCGTCCGGCTTGCCGGCAAGTTTGCCTCCGTTGCCGAAGGACGCACTGGAGGTCCCAGGCAATGGCGACCCGAAACCGGCTTCCCGGGGCCGCCGTTCTGACAACGGGACCCCACCCACTCGTGGGCCAACTGAGACCGCACCTGCGGCTGATGCCGCCGCAGCGGTTGACGTTATGTCGTCGCGGTCCGACGAGTATACCCTCCGTGAATTAGAGGCTCAGATTCGCATCCTGCAGAACTCCCAAGTGGGCCTCATCCGGGATATTACGAAACTCCGGCAACGGCTCGATGAAGCCGGTGTCCGGGATGTTTCGAGCGACGTCCGTGTTTTACGGTCTGATGTCAACCAGATTATGGAACACCGACAGGCGTCGGCTGCCCTGCACGAGCAGGCTTCTGCGCGCCTGGACCGCCTGGCTACCCGTCTGGAGACGGTCGAGCAAATCATCGTATCTGATGCTGTTGCGCCGGGAGCCCCGGTTTCTGAGGGTTCTCAGCACTCGCGCCGTTCCCGGGATCGTCCGGCAAAGAAGAAGGTCAAGGTTGAGTCTGACTCGTCTTCTTCATCCTCTTCTGATGAGGAGGGCCCCAAAAAGGGGTCGTCTACCGACTCTTCGGACAGCGCGGAAGAGCGCTCTCGCTATCGTGCATCCCGTTCGCGGGCTACTGAAGCCACTTCTGGTGGTGCACGAGGCCGTACGAAAGGACGGAGACGCCTCGGATTGAAGGAGTTGAAGCCGACAAACTTACTGTATCGGAAGCTACTATCTTACCGATATTATCGGCTTGATGACACGACGCCACAGAGGACCCCACGTGGGACTGGCAAAGTGCGAAATCATCTCCGACAAATGGAGCTCACGCTAAAGCCCCACAAGTTCTCTGGGGAAGATCCAATTCTTGTCTTGGATTTTCTTAGCCGCTTCGTAGAGGAAGCCGATATACTTCGGATGAGTGAGGCACAGGCCTACATCGCGCTGCCGTACTTTTTGACGGGTGTAGCCGAAGATCAATTCAATTCGGTTCGTGGGTCGTCTCGCGCCTCCGAAGGAGGAGTTACGTGCTGGCCGGAAGCGGTACAATATCTCCTGCGTTCTTACGCGACAGGCAATGCGATACAAGGTGCTATACTCGCGCTGCGAGACACGAAGCAAGGAGCCGAAGAGTCGGAAACCGTTTATTCGACCCGCCTCAATAAGGCTTTCCACAGATGTGGCAACGAGTTCTCCGCAGCTGAGCGGTGTACGATGTTTGTTGATGGACTGGACCGATCAATTCGGACGTTGGTAGCCCATTATCGGGAGAACAAACGCCGGATTACCTATCTGGAACTCGTTCAATTTGCCCAAGCGGAGGGAGATGCAGCTCGAGCACGCACTGGTATCAAGGCGCGCACGCGCCGACTCCTTCATGTAGAAGGCCGAGACTCCTCACTGCCTCACTCGCGAGGTTCTGTTCAAGGGGGTTATGATAACCTACACCTGTTACAGGACGATGGTTCAATGCCGAGTTCGGAATTGCCGTCGACGACGGAGCAGTCTACAGTGGACGGAGACCCCGCTCTGTACGCCGGACGTCAAGTCCCGGCATTGCCCGTGCCGCACTCTGGCGGATATCGAAGCCAACGCCCTGGATGGAGGGACCCGTATCCTCCTCGACAGGAGCGCCGGCCGCCCAACGCGGATCTTCTTCGTCACCTTATTTGTCATACCTGTTACAGGCCAGGACACATCGCTCCGAATTGCTTAATGCCCATACGGGATATGGCGAAGATAGTGCCTCAGTATGAGTCGTTGACGCCCGCCGAGCGGGAACGTGTTCCCGACAAATCGTACCTTCGTGCGAAGGCGGAGACTCAGCCTGGAAACCAGGAAACGGTGCCATCGAATGGTGGAACTGTAGCCGCCCCTGCGGAATCACAACCTCCGCAGATTGGCGGCGACGCTCAGAAAAACTGAGCAAGGGAGCCTCCAGCAATGGAGAGGCGCCCCCAGCGACGGGGTTTAGTGCGCCTGAGGCTGAGAAGCCTCGCTCCCCGGTCACAATCCTTTCGAGGAAACTGGCCACTACAGACGTGGACTCTGAGCACCTTGGTGTCTTGCGTCGCCCGTGGATACGGTCTAAGAACAGCCGGTTCCCGGATAGAGTCCTGATCATGGCGAAACGTAACTACAAAGTTTACGCCGACCTGGGTGTTTCCGACCAGTACATGGTTCGGCAGTTGTCCGTGCTCGATACAGGAGCTGGGCCAAATTTCTTGGTTGAATCGATGATTCCGCCGCACTTGCGGTCTCGCGTTCGTGCGGCGCCGCAGATTGACATAGCGGATGCGAACAATCGGCCACTTTCGACTGTGGGAGTAATAGACCTGCTCGTCAGGCTTGGCCGCTACGTGGCGAAGCTCGATTTCTTGGTTTGCAAGCAACTCGCTGCGCCGGTTATCCTCGGCTGCGACTTCTGTGACCGCTTCGTCGATGCAATTCGACCGCGGAAGCGAACCATCGAAATGGAAGATGGACTACTGTACCGATCGTTCGGCGTCCCCTGCGCCGGGCTCTGAAGAAGCAAGTCCCTTTGCCTGCGGCACAGAAGCCTACAGCCGATGAACGGAAGTCTACAAAGCTCCGAGTAGCTCGGCCCATTTCCATCCCGCCTGAATCACAGGTCTGGGTTACTGTGACGTCCCCACAATGTGGCTTACAAACGGTACAACCGTTGCCTGCGTTACAGGAGAAGCATCAGCTTGCCCTCGCTAATGGGATTGTTTTCGTCGAACCCGAGAAGCCTTTTCAGGTGCTGGTTGCGAACTTCAGCCGTTTTCCTCAACGGTTGGTTAGGAGCCAAGTTATTGGTTCGTTGCTTCCGCACCCTGCGGCTATAGTGCCTACTCAGGTTTCTATTGCCGAGGTTCTCGGAATCCTCGAAGCTGAGGAGGGGGAGGCGGAACGGAACAATTCCGAAACGACTGGACCGAACAGTTCGTCGGAAGATGCTACGCCGACTTCGTCGGATGCGAATAACCGCAGCCTGTCGAAGGAAGCGTTGCCGACCTCGTCGGGCAGTAATGATACAGACCTGAGTGCTGCTGACACGAAGGATAAGGCAGTACAGGAACTGGAGTCTCTGGATCTTGAACATGTCCCAGAGACTCACCGCGATAAATTGCGGCACATGCTTGAGGAGTTCACGCCCATGTGGGATGGCACTCTGGGTAAGATTGGTATTACCGAACATCGGATTGATTTGCTACCGAATACTCGGCCCATTTCACAGCACCCTTACAGGGCAGGACCGACAGCTCGGCAGGAGGAGAAAGCTCAAGTTGAGAAGATGCTCCGCGCTGGAGTTATCGAGCCGGCTCAGTCACCTTGGGCATCGCCGGTAGTGCTCGCGCCCAAAGCTGATGGGTCTTGGCGATTTTGCATCGATTACCGCAAGCTAAACGCGGCTACGGTCAAGGATGTGTATCCTATCCCACGAATGGATGAATGCATCGATTCATTGGGCGACGCGAAAGTGTTCACAACCCTAGACGCGAATTGGGGCTATTGGCAAGTTCCCGTGAGGGCTGAGGATCGTGACAAAACAGCCTTCGTTTGTCATGAAGGATTGTACCGATTCAATCGGATGCCCTTTGGGTTAACGAACGCGCCAGCCACTTTTCAACGAGCTGTGGATATTTTGCTAGCCCGCTTTAAGTGAAAGACTTGCCTGGTATACCTGGATGACATCATTGTCTACTCCAGCAACCTGGATGAGCACTTGACCCACGTACGGGATGTGATGCGAGTCCTACGCGATGCAGGCATTACGCTCAAGCTCAAGAAGTGTGAGTTCTTTACCGAAACCGTCAGGTATCTCGGCCATGTTATCCGTCCGGGACGGCTTTCGATTGACGAAGTACGCGTGAAATCCCTCAAAGAGGCTAAGCATCCGAGGACGCAGACGGAACTCCGATCTTTTCTCGGCTTGTGCAATGTGTATCGCCGCTTCATTCCGAACTTCGCGGATATCGCTGCACCTCTGAACGAGCTTCTTCGCAAAGGACAGCCAGTCGATCTGGAAGAATTCGACGACCGCAAGGTCGCGGCTTTCTCGTCGCTCGTGGACGCGGTGACATCGCCACCTGTTTTATCCCTGCCTAGGGCTGGTTTGCCATATGCAGTAGATACGGATGCGAGCGACTACCAAGTCGGCTGTGCCCTATTCCAGACCACCAATGATGGCGAGCGATTGCCAATTGGGTATTGGTCAAGGAGCCTCAACGTTCACGAGAGGAATTACTCGGTATCCGAGAAGGAGTGCTTGGCAGTTGTCTGGGCGTTACAGACACTGCGGCCCTATCTTATGGGGACCCGCTTCATTGTTCATACCGATCATTCGGCATTACGCTGGCTACTCTCTATAGCAGAGCCATCTGGCCGCTTGATGCGGTGGAGACTTCGCTTGTCGGAATTCGATTTCGAAATCCGTTACAAGAAAGGACTCCTGAACACTCAGGCTGATGCACTGTCCCGCTTGGAAACAGCGGCTGAAGCTGCGCCAGTCGATGATCTGGAGATACCGTGCTTCCTCGTGGAAGACGGCTCGAGCGATGCCGATGAAGAATCGGAAGGATGGGACATCTACGATGCTGTTTTAGCCGTGTCAGACACGCAACCCGAACCGGGCTCTTTCGTACCGATCAAGCCGGAGGAACTCATCCGGGAGCAGCACACCGACCGTTTCTGTACGGAGATTCGTAGTCGTCTAAACGGTGGAGCACAGTTGCCTTTCGTCGAGAACGACCAAGGATTTCTAATCCGAACTGTCGGAAACAGGCCACAGATTGTGGTTCCGCACTCACTTCAGTCACGAGTACTGCATTTGTCGCACTATGCGAAGTTGTCAGCCCACCCTGGTGGCAGGAAGTTGTACTACACCTTACGGAAGGACTTTTACTGGCCAGCAATGGCTTTCGACGCGTACGCCACTGTTCGTGGATGTTCTGACTGCGCGAAGAACCGCGTCAAGCTGCATAAGTATTCCAAGAAGTTGGCACTATTCCCTGCTAGGGCTCCACTGGAGTTTGTAGCGATCGATCTACTCGGCGAGTTTATTCGCACCCGCCGGGGAAACCGGTTTTTGCTTGTTATCACCGACCGCTTTTCTAAGCTGGTACGGACTGTGCCTTTAAAGAAGGTTACTGCTAGTGCGGTCGCCCAAGCTTTCGTTACTCACTGGGTTTTTGTCTAGGGACCGCCGATTGACTTACTATCGGATAATGGACCGCAGTTCACGGCTAAGTTCTTTCAGGACGTATGCCGCATCTTGCGGATCCAAAACTGGTTTACGACAACATATCATCCCCAGAGTAATGGGCAGGTTGAGCGTTTTAACCGCACGATGCTCAACGCATTGCGGACGTTTGTTTCCGAGCATCCGTCGGAATGGGATCAGTACACCGATGCGGTGACTTATGCCTACAATACGCAGGTTCATCGCACGACTCGAATCTCACCGTTCGAGCTTGTGCTATCACGCGTCCCACCTTCGGTGGCTATCGAGCCACAGCCAACTTTGGATAAGTTTCCGTCACCCCGTCTACACAGGGACGCCTGGAAGGACTGGCTTAAGAACATTATCCCTACAGTTGGGCAGCATATCGCTAAGGCCCAGGCCGCATACAAGCGGAATTTCGACGCTAGAGTGCGTAAGAGTGCCCCTCAGATCAGGGAAGGTAGCTTTGCCTTCGTACGGAAGGAGTACTACAACCCCGAAAAGGAGAAGCGCCACAAGCTTTCTCCTATCGCGGGCGGCCCGTTCCGGGTTATTGCTGTCACCGACACAACGGTTGTCCTTGATATCAAGGGAGAGCACGAGCGTTTGTCGCTAGATCGCATAACGCCTGCGCCAAAGCCTGTTTCGCAGGATTCGCTACCGTCATCGTCGGCCCCTACCGCACCCACTGTGGGAACAGCCGTCGAAACGGAAACAGACTCCGCGGCGGGTACCCGCGCTCAACCGTCTGTGTTGCCGCATCCCGATCGCGGACTTGCCCATTTGCCTGCTAAGCCGGAATCTGACCGGTCGGTCTCCAATGCCGCACATGTGCACACGCGGATAAGGGCCCCTATGGGGATACTCGCCGCCACCCCCGACACTCCCACTGAGGAGGGAGAGGAGGCAGGTCGTCCTTTTTCGTTGTCGCCGTCGTCGACGGAGTCGCCTTCGCAGGCCTCGGTATCGCACGCAAGTCGTGATGAAGGCGCGTCAACGCGCGACACACAGCCGGAGAGCCGGAAAGAAGAGAACGACGCGCGGCTACCGCGGAAGCCTCAAGAAGAGGAAGATCACTCTCGCTCACCACCGCCGTCGCGAACGGAGTTACGTTTGCAGGCCCAAGAACGGGAACACAGTACCGATGTGGTACGTGATTTGCAGCCGGAAAGCCGGAGGGATCGCACAGTATCGCGGAGGCTTTCTGAGAAGGACGCCACCTCGGTGACGATTGCAGCCGGAAGACCGGAAGAGAAGGACGCGCCGTTACCACGGAAGGCTGAGGTGGAAGGCACCACTATGGTGAATCGCAAAGCCGGAAGTCCGGAGAAAGAAGAGTTAGTTCGAAAAAACCGTGCTGTTACGGCAGACCCGACTTCGGGAGATTTTGGTGCAGCACCGAGTGCCAAAGCCGTCAGAAAGACGGAACCAACCACCAGTGTGGCGAACAGTCAAGCCACAGCAAGTGGGCAGCACTCAAGCACTGACGACGCGTGCACGTCGCGCCAAGTGTCGAGCTCCGTGGGAGATCTGCCTCCAACCGAGGATTACAGTGCGCAAGCCGGGCACGCGCCAGCCACAGACCTGGCGCCGCCTAAAAACGGTTCAAAAAATTCCGAATTTGAATCGGCTCTTGACAGCCATGCAAAGGCGCAGGTGTCGCAAACCGCAGCGCGCGGCGAACCGCCGCCACGGCACGTGCCAGAACACCACTCGCTGGCTCACCGCTCTGCGGACCGTTCACCGTCGCAACGGGAGATTGTTCCGTAACGCCGGAAGCTCGCTATTCGAGAAGACCGAAGCACGGTCACAGCCCAGCAGCATGGGGAGAAGAACCAGGAATCTGGAAGCATGGTGGTCAGGAAAGTACCATGGTCACGGAGACCAAAGCCTGGCGTACAGGATGTACTGCCGTCAGGACGGAAGCCGATCACGAACGACGATGCCCACGACGGGAGAAGCGACGACTACGCCTCGAAAGAGGATTCTTCAAGCAAGCCGCACACAGAGCGGAGTGTTCTCGATGAGGAATATGTCATTGACCGTCTGGTAAGTCACGGCTACGCCCCTGACGGGGAACTACTGTATCGAGTCCGTTGGTACGGCTACGCCTCTTCAGAGGATACGCACGAGCCCATTGAGCACTTGCCTCGCTCGAAGGTCTTGCAGTACCACCGTCGCACACGGACACCGATACCGGCTACGCTGGACAAGGCCTAAGTGGGTTGACCACCCACGTCTCTATTGAGCACAGCCGTCTCAGACGGAATATGCCGCCTCATGCGGACAATATTGCATTACGCAAAAATAAGCCGCTTCGAGCGGATGCAACCAAGTTAAGTTGAGAGCACCAAGCCGCCCTACGCGGACAGCTTTGCGCTGACAATACACGCCGCGAAACGCGGAAGCCACTTTACAGTGGAGAAGAAGAAGAAGAAAGAAGCCTAGAAGAAGGAAAAGAAGCCAGGATACTGGAATGAAGACTATGAAGTTATGATTCTACAGCCGCTCACTGCGGAAGGCTAGCCTCTCTCTCGCGGGTCATTCGCAACAGCCTTGAATGAGGTATTGCCCACTGAGAAGGGGAGAGCAGAAGAGAAATTTTGAGCCAAGCCGGCAACGGCTGGATGAATTACCACTACTATCCTGGTCATGCCCTATCATCTATACCACCTTCTGGTGCCAATACATATCGCACAGTGCCGAGTTCCGTCGGTTTCTTTGCCGCAAAGACGGATTTACATTCGCCATTACTGGAAAATTGCTCTCGACCGTTCTCGCTTTTCACGGTTTCATAGCCCAGTGTTCTTGAGTTATATGCACGCTCATGGGTGTCTGCCATCTTTTGAACCGTTCTACGGCATGTTCGAAGTCCGTTTGTTGACGGTACGCCTTCATTTGTGACGAAGGTTTGAGCACTACAGTACTTCCAGTACGCTGGATCGGACATGTGCTGTATCCGTCACACGGCATTCCCGAAGATCTCGGCATCGCTAGACCAACTCTTTGGATGGTACGAAGCGCCTCTGGGAGATCCCTTTCCTTGGGGGAAGGCTGGACGCGAAGTTCCGAACTCATCTCGGTCGGTCAATCAACTTGCCCTTTTGGGATGTCCGAACTGGAACGATCGCGTTTGACCCACTTAATCGGGAGCAAATTCCGATCTTTCGGCGTACATTGACTCTACCTAGAGAGAGTTAAACTTGAGTTGAATGGCTTATTGCCGTCTTCAACGGTTGTGAAGTTATGGCGCTCGCGAAAACACCCCCTGTCAGGCTATTTTTAGCACAACTTGGGACAGCGCTATCTCCGCAACGCGGCAGCGGATTGAGACGGAAACTGCCATCCAAATAGAGATTTGGCAGGGCTACAAGGAATGCGAGGGAATGCCGAGTTCGGGTATCGTTCAAGCCGCTCAGCGGAGATGGTCAGTTTGCCGAATTTCGGTTGTTTACAGTATACCTGAACCGAAAAGACCTCGTTTGAGGCACTTCCCGGTCTTCAAATCCAACTTTTTTGGGCTCGATCGTCTTGTACGACGCAGGAGAAATATCCGACTAGCCGGTTTGCTCCGTACTTGACGGCAAGCCGAAAACTGGGAAGTGCCGAAACTGGTGAAGGACGTACTGTAGCCGATATCAGTCGGGGATTTTCGCTCAATGACGCCCACCGTCGTGGACGGGAGCCTCTCTGAGGAGGATGTAGGACTCATTGTCGCTTGTGTAGGAGACACGTACAGCCGCTAGGATGCGGAAGGGAAGCCCAACACTGGGAATTTTCGCGAACGACCTGAGAAACCTGCGGGCAGTCCGGAGCCGTCGTTGACGTTGTCGACACCTCGACAAGGAGGCTCGTGGTCACTGCCCTACGCGAGAAGCCCCCTGGGGGATCTGGGACGATTCGACCGAGGAGTTCGGCTTGCGAGGATGGATTGCCGGGTTCCGGGCTCGTCAACCGCATCTTTGCGCGTTGTGCCTCGTCCTGAGGAGGGGGAGATGTAGTGCAAATTACGCCAATATTATGCGCATTTTACAGTGCATATTATGCACCGGGTGTCCATTGCTGGACCCCGGCCTGCTGGCACATTTCTTAGAATTAGTAATTTATTTTGCCTAATATTTTAGGAATTTACACTGGCACGCCTCGGCCTCCACAGTACTTAGGTGTGCCGACTGCGCGCCAGCTTCACTCAGAAAACCTCAACGAGGCCTTTGGCTCTGATCTTCTTGCCGCTTGCGCACGGTCACCAGCCCCATCCTGGGGAATACCGCCGCAATTCCGGGCTGATCAACCAACCTCCGTCCCTGAGAAGTACTAATCCGTCGTCACGGCACTTTTCTTATCTATTTTATTGTTTTCATTTCCGTCTTACGGCTTTCGCTACTCTGCCCTACATTGTAGGTTTGTTTTATTTGTCTCGCGAGTTTTCCCGCTCATCACGAGTCAGTGCTCCGCAGTGCGGCTCGTTTGTTGATCTTTTGTCGTCCCATACCGTTGGGCTGGATACCCCCACTCGCTGTGGCTCGCCGGAACCATCCGGATACCTACGCCGATTCTACCCCTTCTACCTCCGACTGCACGCCCAGATCGGGGCCACCCGGATTTACACCCGGCTCGTGTTGGCCCTATCGGAGGGTTCTGCCGCTCGACTGCCCTTCACAGGGAGCAGGGCCTGAACACCCTGAGGTGCTCGTCCGCGACGCGGCTTGTTGTTTTCCCCGTCAAGGGTTTTGCACCACATTTCTCAGCAAACCCCAATGGACCTCTCTGGCACACGACCGTCATCCACACAGCACCGCCCTAGCGGCAGTTCTTATCGGGGAGGGCGCGGTCGTGGTCGCGGACGATATGGAGGATCCAGCGCGCGAAGTCTTCGGAATGCTATACTCGACCTAACCAAGAAAATCGATGATATCAAACCACCTCGACCACGCAACACGCGTGGTCGTTCCACCGCGAAGCAGGCCTCCGCCGCAGACGACGCCATCGCCGCTGAAATCGCTCAGGCCATGAAAGCACTCGAGACCCTTCCCGAAACCGACACTCCAGACCCCCAACAGTGTACGTACTCACTGGACTCGGGCGCTCACCCGAGCATCGTATCGCACTGCACAGAAGACGAAACTGACCTCGAAACCCCAATTCTGACACACACCGCATCGCCCACACCCTTACAGACAACGAAGAGCGGCACTCTTCGAATGATCAGTGATTTGGGGGCCTCCGTCAACATCCCCACACTCATCAACCGAAATGTTAATGGAAACCTCATTTCCGTCCACTCGATCACGCAAAACCTCGGTCCCGTCATATTTACACCACACAATGCATACATTCTCAGTCGCACCATCCCAATTAAAGTACTTGGCACCGCTTCCTGGAACAATAACACCTACACACTCAATATAAGATCCCCTTCCAGCACCGCCAAAACCGTCCACTCCGAAAGCTCCGAAACGCATATTCCGCTCCACAACTCCAAACCAGAGACCATACCAGCCCCACTACCCCGCAGTCAAAACAACTTTCATCCTTACTCCCGAACCACAGACCCCGTGGCATCACAGTCCAACGCGTTTAAAAACCACGTGCCGCATCGCACACCAAACAAAGTAACAAACACCACCCCCGCACCAACGAGCAGAAAGCAGGCCACCAAATACCCGGACGCACGAGCATGGTCACTAGCACACAACACAGAGCTCGAAAAGCTCGACAAGCTGCAAGCCATAAAATGGCTGCCACAGTCACAGCTCCCAAAACGACTGATCCCATTAACCATGACCTACAAATACAAACGCACACCAGAAGGAGACATTATCAGTCGCAAGGCCCGATGCTCCGTACGCGGAGATAGAATGATACCGTACAAGGACTTCAATCCAGAAGAAACAGCTGCACACTTCTCCACTTCAGCCAAAACCGACAAGGTTTGTCCAAAATCCTCGCGTTCGCCCTACGCTTCTTCAAAACGCAACAGGTACGTCCCCCACCATATTCCTCTCCGACAACGCGAAAGAGTACTTGAGCAAAACGCTGCGACACGTACTTTCCGAACATGGCACAACCCAAGTTACCTCTACCGCTTATACACCGCAACAGAATGGCATTGCAGAGCGTGTCAATCAAACACTCTGCTCCGTTGCGAGAGCCAACCTCATCCACAGCGGCCTTAGCGATGAGTTCTGGGAAGACGCAATCCGCGACACGGCTTTCAAGTACAACCTGACCCCACACTCAGCCACCGGCAAAACCCCATACGCAGCCATATTCGGCTCCACGGCCAAACCTCGAGCACTGCATGCCTTTGGCCAGCTCGGCTACGCCTTACTCCCCACCAGTACTCAGTTACAGTCCAAGCTCGACAGCAGGGGAATACCCTGCCGATACATGTATGGAGTGACTCCCCAGAACATAGTCGTGATGGCACTCGGCACCGGCCAATACATACAAGTACCGACACACGAGTCCAGTCTACGTTAGACAACATCCAAAATTTGATGGCACGTACACACATCCAGAACCAGGCGGGCAGCTCATCTTAAATCTATATGGCACCCCTCCAGCCGGCCACTACTATCTCGAAGAAGCATGGAAGTACTTACAGTCACTCGGATTTGAACAATCGCCCGACGATCCAGCCCTTTTTGCTGCCCGCGACCCTCACAATCAGTACACTTTTGTAGTGCTGAACATCGACGACTTCGTTATTGCTGCTACAAGCAAACATAGAATCGATAAGCTGTTCTCACAACTCCAGCAAAAATACACCATCAAACGACTAGGCACTCCCGCCCAATATCTCGGATGGAAAATCACCAAAGACGACAACGGCGCAATCGCTATCTCGCAACCACACACTGTGCAGCAGATCCTCACACTGCTGGGCCTCGAAAAGGCCAATGGCAAACGCACTCCATACACGTCCGGTGTCGGCTACCACCCGCCCGACGCAAATGACGTTCCGTCGACGAAGTCAAAAAGTCTATATGCCCAGGTGGTCGGCTCCCTCCGATGGCTTTCAGACTGCACAAGGCCTGACATTGCATTCGTCACCTCCAAATTGGCCCTTGCATTAACCAACCCTACTGCACGCCATTGGCAACATCTCAAGTCTGTAGGCCGATATCTCAAAGCAACTGCCACCCACGGGCTGTACTACCCACGTAGTGTCTCAGTCAACCAACTAACGTCATACTCCGACGCAGACTTTGCGGCCGACACAACCACGCGCTGCTCCACATCGGGGGCCACGCATTTCTTGAACGACAGTCTTGTCGATTGGACATCTAAAAAGCAGTCTGTCCCCGCTCTCTCTACGTGCGAGGCTGAATACTATGCAGCCACTGCTGCAACTCGGGACGCTGTGATGTTCAGAAGAATCCTTCAATTCTTGGGCTTTGCCATGAGAAATCCAACGCCAATGAAAGTGGACAACCAAGCAGCAATAGGCGCCGCTCTCCAACAAGGCTCGACAAAGCAGCGAAAGTACCTTGACCTCAGGCACCACTTTCTGCGACACCACATTCGCAAAAGAAACATCAAGCCAGAACACGTCCCGTCTGCTGCACAACGATCGGACATCATGACAAAGCCACTCCGACCACAACAATTCGAGCACAACATACGCTTGCTGAACTTACGGCCCGTGCGACACATCCGCAAGCCCTGACGACGACCTGCGCTCATCAGGGGGCGTGTTATCACGCACCGAACGGTGCGCTCATGCCAGATAAGCGCCGATCGCCGCCAGCCAAACATTTGTTCTCACGCTGTCACCACGCCATCGAGTGGCCACGTAGCAACCCCTAATAAAGGGCTTGCCCGCCGGCGACCGCCGGCAGGGCGGCCATCGATCTTGCCTCTTCTCAATCTCTCAGAAAAGGTGGGGGAGATTGGTGCATCGAGAACAGTTTATGTCCGTCGTTTCCAAGCAGATGAACCGGTTGTTGTAAGCAGCGAGAATCAAATATGATATAATTTTTCTACCTTCTGATACATTATATATTTATGTTTATTGACTACCACATGATCAAACTCAAAGAAGAACCTGCAATGCCAATTAATCGTGTTCATATTGTTTATAGCGGTGAACGTGTGACACGAAGATGATCGAAAAGAATACGATCGGTGAATTTCGCGCTTTTCAACGGTCCATGTCATGGAACAATTTCATCAAACACGTTAAACAGCTCATTAGCGTTACACTGATGATGGATGCTAAACAATGGGACTGGGTTTTGAAGCGGGTTTTGACCACAAATGCGCATGCTAAAGCTGGTTATTTAGGGCAGGGCGCGTATTTGTGACTAGATTTTCTACCAAGCTCAAACAGTCAAGTAACACTCAAAAAAATACGTAGTCAGTCATATTTAGATCAACAGTTTCTTTACTTTTTCCTACTAAGCGCGTTTGCTTAAGAA